>WHPX01000003.1:230000-273211 GCA_011057435.1 Actinia equina
ACACGGAACCGTGCTATCTGGACACACGTTTGAACGCCTAGCCGAACAAATTTGGGACCTGGAAAATCGAGGTCAAATGTTTGACTTGTATGGATAAGAAAACGAACGTTATCGTGTAAACACATCTTCCGGATAACTTTTCGTACGGAAAGCCATTTTTTGTCGCAGCTGCTTTAGTGCGTGGTCGCTTAGCTATAGCTGTATGAAATGAATGTTGTCATCGTGAAAATTCGGGTTTTTTTAATTCTGTTTTCCTTATAATTATTGATTACAATGGAAAACAGAACAGAACAGTTGCAGTATTGCTTGCATTGCTTGCAAGTGTCACGGTCCTGTCGGATAATGTTATTCTGCAAATAGCTTATTATGCAGCTTTCCAAGCGATTATAAGAAGAAGCATTGGCTCGGTTCTAGATGCAAGTCAATTATTGTTCTTCGCTGATTTTTGTACGCAAATCGGAAGAATTATCTTGAATGCCGTAAAAGAATTAGTTTTGCTGCGTTCGTTCTCATGAAAGAAATTTAAACATACCTTTTTATGCTTCTTGTGTTTATTAATAGTATTCTTCTCTTGTTTAGGAGCAGAAGCCTATTTTTATATCTCAGTACTTTATCTCTTTCACACTTGGTACGTAAATATTCTTTAGGATTGAAATTAAGTCTAAATCAAAAACAAAAATTTTATTTCAGCTCTCATAGCTCTCAATCTGATAGCGCCGAAACGAAAAGACAGCAGCGCACTTCTTGAAGTATTGCAGTCAAGTTTTGATATCAATTTTCTAGCTAAAGTTTCGTTATTGAGTTCATATATTTTCATTTTTTTCGTATTATACATACAGGGTAAAAATACTCGATGCTAATATGCTAATGTAGTAGGGTGGGACCAAATTCTGAATAAACTTCTTTCGAACCATAACTACATTAAATAAAGAAAGAAAGAAAGAAAGAAAGAAAGAAAGAAAGAAAGAAAGAAAGAAAGAGAGAAAGTAAATAATTTTTTTTTCGGATTTTTTTCGTTGAAATTTTCGCTATACATGATAAACGTGCAATTTCAAAACTTTGAAAATCGTGAAATCAATCCTATAATTCTACTTGGCCCCATATGATTACCTATACAAGTTGTCCAGAAAAACAGAATTTAACCAAATAAAATTCATTGAATCAAGCAGCGAAAAAAAAAAAAAAAAAAAAAAAGAAAGAAATCGGCATCTTACAAAGACGACGTCACAGCCACCAACCAATCAGCGAGCGAGTTATTTTTAGCCTAGCTAGCAAATCTGATGGACCAAGGATTTATTGATAGTTACACTCCCCTAGTAATTTCCCCCCGCTTAAATACAACTGCTTTGTAGCTTAGCTCGCATCCCGAAACTCAGGTAAAAATCGGTCGACTCGAATGCCTGACCATTGAATAAGGAATAAAGGAAAACAGCGCATCTTTCACCCTCGAAAAAGAAACCAAAACCCAAAACTACAAACGAAATAAATTCTTCTCGGAGCAACACCGAGCAACATATTGAAATCCTTTCTTGGCCACCACCAAGAAATTTTATTAAAGTGCCTATCACCCTTCTGACAATATTCTCATTATTGATTCTACATGGGGTAAGATGTTGAATAACCCGAAAAAATAGTTTGAGTGCGGCTTCTTGAAGTTATGAAAAAAAGAACGACATTTTACCTCATGGCCTCACGGTGCAGCAATTTAAAGGGGGGGGGGGGGGGGGATATTTACCACGCGAATATTCGTCTAAGAGAAGGGAGCTCAGAAAACTGCCGTACTTCACAGTCCAAGATGGGGAACCGAACCACCGCGACCGCTGGCTTCACCGATTTATGCATCTGTGCATGTGTTCTGCCTATCTTATACTGAATGCTACTCATGGTTGCACATTGAATATAATACAAAAGTGAAGGAGAAAAAGACTTAAAAATAAGAGGAAGCTTAACTAGATATTGCAGCGAAGACAAGAACAAGGAATACTAGGTTTTATTTCAACTGCTAACACAACTTAAAACTAGATGAATACAGATCTTTATTTCATATTTACCTTTCTGTGAATCTTTTCTCTTGACTTCAAAATTCTGATCAACACGATACATTAAAGCATCACCCTCTTCTAGGTTGACTTCAACCAGGCATTTTGAAACCTTGTGCTTTCCCGGCCAAAATGCAACAAGCAAACTGACAGCGGCCACTAACAGTGTTACAGATACGACTGCAACTATCATGTATTTGACTTTACGGGATTTATGAAGGGCTTTGGATTTTTCAGGCCCGTGAAAGTCTATGTTGTCCTCCTTTTCTGCCTTCATTTCTTACAACCGTGGGAAGAGTGATTCGCGGGATAAACAGTTCATAAACCTTATTGTCTCGAGCGTTGCGAGAAATGGTTGATAATATAGATTACCGTCTGTTTTTTTAATTTAAGAAACAATAAAAAAGTGTAAACCAGTCAATCGTGCTACGTAATCATAGTACAGTATACACTTCAGTGAATTTTCCCACACGCCTGGGTCGACACTGCAGCATTTCTTCAATATTTTCAATCATTACTCATGTAAACAGAAAGACCAGGTATGTTATGTTCTTCTGGTACGGCTGAATAATACGGCCATGAATCATTCAAAAATACGTTGAAACGCGTTCAAAGTTTTATCATATATTCAACATACCTGAGTATTACAAATATTTTGAAAAAGTGGTAAAGTGGTGGATATCAAACTCTCCTTCGTTTTATTACAATACTAATATCATAATCAGATCACAACTTGAGAAACTAAAACTACAAAATAAAAACAAAAAATACTTTAAGTTTTTCTCAGAAAACCTCTAAGCGTGCAGTTGAGAGCAAAGATTTGTTAAGGGAGAGAAGGAGGGGATGCTATTTATATGCGTATCTCGGAAGTTCAGCTTTTCATTGAATGTTGAGCTGCCACTGCAATATTTTGATAACAATAGTTATTTCCTGGGATCACCCTGGATAAATAAAGGTTTAATTCATTTCGCTTCACATGTTTACATTCCAAAGTTTGGGGGGCTGCACTGTTGGAGTTCGTGCGGAACTAACTCTGAATAAGAAAAACACTCGTATAAGAAGTTATGACTAAGTAACTGATATCAAGCTCTCATTCGTTTTCATACATTACCAATATTATAATCACAACTTGATAACTAAAACTACAAAATAAAAGCAAAAATAATTATTCAAGCATTCTTAAAAAGCTTCTAAGCAGTGAAAAGATTTGGTTTCTCTCTCCCAAATAAAATTGTTACTCTATATCCATTGTTAAGGGACAACAATCAAAGAAACATTTACTCCAAAAAATATTTTATTTCATAATCATTAACAAATGTCACACAGGTCTTAAATACGAGTTACAAGGCCGCGTTGGTCTTGAAGAAAAGTCATAACGTACAAACCAAATTTGACCTTACTCTTATGCAACCTTTCGGTCAGGCCTTAGCCTGTCCTATGACGTATATGACTCTCTGCCCCATGGGCAAAATTGTACGAAGCCTGGATAGTGCTATCCGACGAATAAATTTATTGGATAACAGCATCGACTTATCCCCTGGATAAGGATTTATCCACCGGATAGCGCTATCCAGGCTTCGTACAACTGGGCCCTGATGTTTGTTAAATTAAGGTATTAGGATACGAAAAATGACGATTTGCTCGAAAAATTTTTTTTTTTGAAATTGTAGTGAAACTTCTTGCAGTTTTTGATTGGAAAAGCAAAAATTTTGAGACAATTCGAAATCGTGACTTTATCAAGACCGGAAATGTCCCGTCGCTTGCAATAACCAAATGCTCCTTTGTCCTTGTTAAAGATCCTACGTTGTGATCGTCCAGAACAGCAGATAATTTGACAAATGATAACAAAATGGAAAGCTCAAGGTGTTTTGACCAACACCATCGTGGCTCCCTGCAGCTTTCGGCTCCAAACAAAGAAATGCATTTTTCTCGACTTTGCGACTTTACGTTAAATCTGATATGGACCCTCCGCGAACGACAATTTTCATTGAATGTTGAGCTCCCACTGCATTATTTTGATAACAGTGTTCCTGAGATCACCCTGGATAAGCAAATGTTTCATTTCATTTCACATGTTTACATTCCAAAGTTTGGGGGTGGAAGGGGGGTTGCACTGTTGGAGTTTGTGAACTGATTCTGAATAGGAAAAAAAACTATAACTCGCTCTTCAAGCATTGATAACATTTTATCCAATGGCAAACGCAATACCGCAGTAAGCATCTTTCTAGATCTGCCAAAGGCATTTGATTCTGTAAACCCGATGACATTCTGTTAGACAAACTTTTGTTTTGAAGACCAATGTTATGGATCATTGCACAAACACGCCAGACCCGAAGGCGCCAACTTCAGATCTCGATAATGATATGCAAATTAATGACAATACCGCAGAGAGGCGCGAAAGAGAGAGAATTAATATTCCGACTGAAAGAGGAAGGCAAGAAAATATTAGAATTTTAAAAAATCGAAGAACAACCGCTCTTCGCGAGGCTTCGAAGAAAAGAACGAAACTTACAGCTTCTCTCGGACGAAGAAAATTTGCATCTAGTTAAATCGCAATTTGAAGAGCTTAACTCCTTATTTGATGACTTTCAAGCAGCTCATGAAGCCCTGGATGAGTATTTAAGATAAGGAAGATGATTATTCTATCGCCAAACAAAGCGCAGCGCTGGAGTTTCGAAATCAAATAATTCAGTGGATTGAGCTAGGAGAAGCACGATTAGCAGAACGAGCCAACCTCTTAGAATGTAATTCAATGTCATCTAAAGTCTCCAAGCGCCCGCGCCACTCAAGAAGATCGACGGGTTCAGCTGCTTCAGCCAGAGAAAAGGAGCGCCTCAAGCTGGCCGAGATGATGGCCGAGAGGTCACTTTTGAAGGAGAGACAACGTATTGAAGAGCTTAGACTAGAAATAGACATAGCGAAGTCACGCGCGAGAGAAAGAGTCTATGCCATAATGGAAGCTGAAGAATCACCCTATTCACACGATCTACATGGCTAATACCCAGCTAAACTAAATTTAGATCAATGGGTCGAAGCCGTCTTAAATGATCATCTAAGTCATCTGAGCAACTAATTACATATTCATATACAAATCGACCAATCAAATCTTTTCACTGGTGAATCTTGGTATATCTAAGGACTCCATTTAAATTTAGCAACAATAACACGGTAATCTATGAAGATTTAAGCTTAAAATGCGTCGATTAAAACCCGTTTCATTGAAAGTCAAGAATGTTGGGCGCGATGGAAAAAAGACAACAGTATTTATTCCACTGAGAGTTGATCCTGGAAAGCCGGAGTCTCAAAAGGACAATCGAAATCAAGAAAGCAGCGAGGATACAGCAGAACAAATTAAAGCCAAAACATCCCTCTCGACGATCTTTATAACCAGGCATCTGAATTTAAAACACAACATCAAAAACGTATTTTGAGCATTTCTGATAACTGGGATAAAGTACGAGAGAATTTATTAAGTTCTTATATAAAAGAACAGCAACTGCCAGAAATATTTGAAATATTCTGCACAAAACATGTTATAGGAATGTGAGCCACGAGATCCAGTGGGTATCTTGATTGGCTTTGGAACTGGCTGGCTCCCAGTACTAATCTTTTCCTTTTGTCTGGCATTTCCAATCCACTTCTACAAGTATGATATATTTAAATTCATTAAAAACTACTCAGATTGCATATATACCTTTCCCCTCCCTTCCTCCCCCCATTTTCACCAGGTAATAAGTTAAATTAAAAGAAATTTCTTCTTTTACATGCTCGTATTTCGAATTCCTCCCTCGCATTTAGCTGTCTTGTTATTCTTAAGAAAAGAGATTTTTTGTTTTATTGGCTTTCGACTGCTTCAGTACGTGCCAGATGATCGTTGAAGATCGTTGAAGATTCCAAACTCGACAACTTTTTTTACTCTTTGCCAGATTTTTATCAACATGGTACTCTTTTATAGGAACGACAATTGTTAAAGGAAAATTTGCTAGTGTATCAAAATACGCTTTGCGTTGAGGTCAGTTTGGCGTATATCCCCACGTGCCATTATTATTCAGCTTAACAATTGACCCGTACCTTCAGGAAAAATGACTTTGTTTCATACAGTAAACTAAGTAAGGGATGGAATCGATTACAAATACAATGATATAGCTATGAAATGTTGGGAATAAAATCAGTTTAAATGCCTAATTTAAGACTCGAACAAAGTAATATAACTCACCTTGACTTGCTCAATACTAAGTCCTGTTTCTTCGGCTGTCTTATCGATTTTGTCGCGATTGACGGAAGCGCATGTTTTCATGCCGTCATCATAAAACTCCTGTAACTTTGATCTCTGAACATCGTTAATTTTGTTGTATGTTCTTTTGCGATTTCTACTTGTATTGCTTTCGGCCATGATACATCGATTACAGTGTAGTAGCGAGAATCAAACCTGGACTTTGTCTCTTCTAGTCCACAGACAACGCGGAGATTTGATTGGTCGATTTGTATATGAATATGTAATTAGTTGCTCAGATGACTTAGATGATCATTTAAGACGGCTTCGACCCATTGATCTAAATTTAGTTTAGCTGGGTATTAGCCATGTAGATCGTGTGAATAGGGTGCACCGGTGAACAGCGGCTAATTCAGTAAATGAAATAAAGATAGGTTTACCGTAGGATTAACGTAAATTTGTTATTTCAGTGAGCTAACAACGTCCAGTTTGAACTTATCTGAATCGATCGGGTGAAGAAGTCAGTAGTTTCTTTCGTAAACGTTTTAAGCAGTTTTTTAGGCTCATCCGCTCTTGAAGTATGCCCATATTTCAGTAATATTTCACCCCCACTTGAATTTGAATGTATTTTTAGACAGGAGAGTTGGCAGCACCTTTTTTAATTGAGTCGAAAGTGTGCCTTCTTCATGACTTCAGCCATTGTACATATGGCGGCCTGCTTCAAACAGTCAAAGCGTTGAAAATTGACGAAAACTATCCATGTTCAGCGAGCCGTAATTTTCCAAAGCTTCTCATTCATTTCTGGAGACAGTTTTTGAGGTTTTTTTTTCTCAATAAAAGGCAGGAAAACGAGCGGGAGGCTGTAGTATTTTTCATCTTGGTTGTGAATATCTTGAAGTTTGAAGTACGACAGTTTTCTTCTCAATCTCATGTTGAGTTCTTGAGGTCTTCTTTTGATGCCTTTTTTGCTTTGCATTTATATGTTTTGCAAAATAAAGCCTCACTTTTGTTAACTAGTATTTCAGAAAACTTTAAACTTTAGCTAAATTCATTCAAAGTAAACTAAAACTTCGCCTTTTGAGCGACTCAAACACTACATGACTTTTGGCACGTACAGGAAGCCCTTCCAATGCAGTTCTCGTTTGACATGCGCTGTCAACTTTACTTTTTGTTGCTTCGCCTCTTTTTGATCTCAATGCCTTGCCATGCGCGCTACGCGCTTGGGCCATAAAAAAGTGCAAAAAACGAGGATCCATAACTTATGGTACGGACCGAGCAAACGAGGTTAATAAGAGCTATTTATTTCGTCAGCTTTTGAGGTCAATTTTAGTTGTTGTCAGTGTAGTTTTAGATGGAGCCTATTACAACATTTTTCAAACTTTATTTTAGCTTTCTCATGGGAACTACTGAAAAACTAAATCACATCAATTATATCGTGTGTTTTGATTGGATGATGCCTAAAAGTTGTTTCATTCCTTTTAAGAAGGAGATCGCTGATTGGATAGTTGTAAAAATGTAGAAAAAATGTCAAAAAAACCTCGAAGTGTTCATGGTTAGAGTGTCCGCACTGTAAAACTTAGTGACGTCAGTAACGCAACGCTGTTTTCTCCGGTTACAAAACTGCATCTGTATAGTTTTACTAATCGAGTGTGATTCCACTTCACTGGTTAAAATATATACAAAAGCGGTACATTTTTAGTAAAAAAAAAATAAAAAGAAGAAGAAAAAAACACATTTAAAAGTTGTAAACTTTTGAATAAATTTGATGTGAGAAAAAATAAGTATTTGAAAGTTCTGGAAAAAAAATACGCCTAAAATATTCCAAAGTACTAAGATTAGGTGTTGAATAATCTCCAGCATACCAGTAGCATATTGGGCAACCCAGTGCACGCTCCAAGAGCGTCTTGTTAAATATGAGACTCGTAGCTAGATCATAAGACATTTAGGATCGAATTCCGTCGGAACATGGAAAATGTTCAAAAATCATCTGCATTCTTCCAACCTTTATACAAGTGGAGACGATTTAAAGGAATGCTTACCATTCAAGGCTAGTAGCTAGTGATATTTTGAAGCTTACATTCTGCAAATTACAGTTCTCTACGTCCACGTATCAATTAAAAATTTTGCGACGTTTGGTTCTATAATTTACATTTTTGCACTTTTTATCCATTCTTTCCTACCTAAAGTGCTATACTTGTTTGATCTTGCCCAGGCCAAAAATTTCACAAATTGTCTTTCTTTAAGTTTACTCGTTGCATTCAAACACCTTCTGGAGGCTTGGAAGTAGAGGCTCTCGATGTAAAATCTTCCTATTTATGTACCATGGTACCAAGTTGGTCGTTTTGTTACGATTTTAGTGTATTTTAGATGCTGATGTAATCCATTTTACAAACACGTTATGCTTTCTGGCAAAAGCTAGCTTGATTCTTTATGTTTGGATTTCTGTTCATCAGTTTTTGAACCATTTGATACAGTTTTGTTTCAATGTGCGTTTTGCGTTCAACATCGTGGTTTCCAAATGTTAATTTTCTAATTAGCTACTTCACAAACGAGCAAGAGACTGGGGCAAGTTTTGAATTTTAATCTTGTCGGGAAAAATGTTTTGTCATTTGAGAAAACATCTCAAGAGTAGTTAGTCTGACAAATTTGAACTTGATTGGATGAAAAGAACCATTTTCCTAGGCTTTCAAAAGTGGGACACTTGTCTCTCATTACCATACATTCTTTGTAAACTTTTTAACACTTTTGAAGGCAGTTAACTCTACTGGTTGTTTTTAACGAAACATGTTCGAATTTCACAGACTTACTAATATTGACATTTATCAGATAACAAATCTCATTTGCTAATGAGATTAAAACTCGTCCCAGTCTTTAGCTCGTTTATAAAGTGGCTAATTTAAAATTTATTTAAGGTTTTTGCCGAAAATATTTGTAAAAAAACTTTCCTTTGTAACTCGTACCTTTTGTCCATGATTGCTTCCTTTATTTACTGTAGTTTTGTTATTTGTGGCTCGTTAGAGCTAAAGAGTGGTCCCGCTTGCTTTGCGATGGATTTGAAATGCTTCAATATATCGCCCTTCATTTTTGCTATTTGGAGGGAAAAGTTTACATTTTTTTGCCATTGTCATCCCAAGCGTTAATAATGTCGTTTTGGGAAAAAATGTGCAAATTGTTTATAAACATACTTTTGTTAATTATGTTGTGCTTTGCCGTTTATTAGCAATTTTGAGCATCGCTAGTTTGAAAATGCCGGGCGAAATTCTAAGTAGACATTTAGTTTTAAAAGTTTTAATTATTAAATTAAAGTTTACTAAAATTTTCTCGGCGTTTTGACGCCATCAGACATCATCCTCAAGAGTGAAAAGATCAATTGAATTGCAAAACTCTAAATGGCAGCAAACTTCGTACGACTGATCAGCGGTTGCTTTCATTGATTTACGACATGCGTAGACAAAATCTCTATATTCTCCGCTCGGCTCTCACCGCTGTGGTCCGGGCTCGGGCCCCGGCTCAGACGGGATCATATGTGAGTTGAGTTTGTTTGATGTTTTGTTCTATCCCTTGCCACGTAGGTTTTCTTCCAGGTTTTCCGGTTTCCCAAAGCGATGTTTTATGTGCATTTCCGAGTAGTTTTGCTTTGAAATCAAGTGGGGTTCCTTTGTTGTTTACATGGACGTACGTACGTATGGACATCAGTAATCGCTGTATTTTCGGATATGGGTGTTGGGTATTGGATATGGGTTATGAGCATTGAATATAGGGTGTTATGGGTACCTCGTAATCGATAAGCCATATGGAATCTCGTCTCTTTACCTATGGAAAGGAACGGATGTCATCCCATAACTTTACTACTGCTATATGTTAATGATTACGGATCTTCGACTAAAAAAGTACCAAGGAAACCAAGATTCGATTAGGTTCGATGATTTTATTGTAGAATTAATAGCGATCTTAAAATACAACGATAATAAGAGAGCTGCATACATTTACAAAATAGTTCTAATTAACTGCAATATCCAAAAAAAGCGATTGAAAGTAACCTTTAAATTTAAAATAACGAAAGGCAAAAATAATATTAAGACAATATAGATCATCAAAATAAAATGATATCTAATGTCCATTATAAACAAATCATGCAAGTAAAAGCTTGAATCAATTTAAACCAATGAACCCTTCTTAAAAAAATCGTGGATGCGAGGCTAACATACAAAAGAAATCACGCTTTTTCTCGAGGGAATTTGTGGCATTCCTTTCGTATTTCCCTATATTATATATATATATATATATATATATATATATATATATATATCTATTGCTCTGCATCCCTACGCATCGAGCACTGTTTCACCAGTATAGACCACATTACATACTTTGTTATATATATATATATATATATAGCCTCACATGCAAGTGCAAGTGCAAGTCGCCTCTTAATAAACTGCTGGATCAACGAGGACGTTCACTGACGTTTGCAAAGTACCCAATACATTGTACAACCTTTAAAGAAAGAATCGAAAAACCATGGGCAAGTAGAAATATTTCAAAAATGTTTAATCAACCAACCAGAAGCGTTATTGTTATCTTTCCGTTATCTTGTGGTTACAAAGTCAATTCTGATTGGCCAAAGAAGAGTAGAACATTCCTAGAACTTTTATAGGTGTCCACGGGTTTTCGATTCGCACTAACGTAAACTCAACTTTGCAAGGAAAGATAAAAATGTATTCACTTATCGGTCACGCTTGCCAAGGTTACAATTTCGATAATCAAAATTTGATTCACTCTAAATCGCTAAAACTAAAACTGAAATAAAAACGACGTTAATTGTGCTTATATGTGCGCGTGGTGACGCCAAATATCCAATTTCGCGAATCAAACTTAAGTAAACTAAAGATTGTAGCCAGAAAAACTACGAAGTAAATATACTTACATAGGTACATTGTCCTTTACAAGTATCTTTGAAACGCTAGCATGCATTTTACAGCGTCAGGAAAGGCATGTTTTACTAAAAGCAAATACCATACAGTTCATAATCTTTACTTAGAGCAGCCCATGTACCGAAGCTTGAAATCATATTCCTCGTTCCCCACTGACACCAGAATATGGAACGGCATTTTATTCGTTGGTAGAACAGACCAGCATGCAATTCAAAAGCAGTCAGGTTTGCATTTGATGCCAAACACCACTGCTGATTGGCTGGCTTTACTGCACTGTACGACAGCTTGGTAGGAACGGTGACACGAACAATTGTCCCATCCACAAAAACCCCGGCACGAACAACCAGTGCTGATGCATAAGCTTCTCCAATTGCTTTCACTTCTGCAAACGCTTCGACCTTTCAACAACATCAAAAATCTTTTTTTTACAAAGTTTTGAACCGATAAAGATAGCGTCGTGGGAGACTAGTGGCTACAAACATGGTAAAACTACATAGTAAACTATAGCAAAGATAACGTGAATGACAAATAAGTACAAGTCTTAATTTGGGATTCCTGTGTAATAAGGGAACGGAGTAATTGGCCCGGGCCGCAAAAGAAACGATCGAAAAACCACAAAGGACACTAGGGAAAAAACGTTTTCGCATTCTTGCCTTTCAACAAGTTTTCTAAGAATTTAGAAGAATTCAATTGAGGATATAAATGTTTGTTGTCCGCCGAGTATACAAACAAATTCGCGAGTATATACTTTTGTGAGACCAACATACTGTATCAATAAAGACAATGTGAAAAAAAATAGACTTACGTTTAACGCATTGACTCCACGTTTTAGCATTTTGTGAAGTTCATTCTTATCAGACTTGTTTGAAAGTCAAATTTACATATTTTTACAAATTAATTGCATGTTTACTTTGCGACTAATTTGCATACGTACTTAGAGCATGCGCAGAGGTTTTTTCACTCGTGTCACCACAAAGGAAAGAGAGACGAAACTTAAAGCGCTACTTGGACGAAAATCGCTTCAAAATTAAAACTCTCTTATTTGAGCTGAAACATTGCTGAAATAATCTTTGATACATTAATAATCACTCACTGAAATATCTTTCTGATATTCAAACAAAAAGTGTCAAAATTTTATGGTTGATTTTTGTCCGCCATGAATTTGTTTGTCTCACGGCCAAAGAGTCATTATGTACAGCGGTTTCTCTCTGTGACGTCATACATGCAACCCTTCCAAGTAAGCGTTGTTTTGACCATATATTTCTTGTTCTATTACCAGAAGTATATTTGATGTTTTATACGCGTTACCGTGAAAAGAATGAAGTCAGTAAACATTTTTTAAAGCTTCGATACCTTTGCAAATGCTGGAAAGTCCTTTGGACGCTCCCCTTGTCAATCCTGAAGAGTTAGAACCAGTTGCTACCAACGAAGAAGTTATCGGGTACAACTTTTCTTAGAGAGAAGATGAAGCCGAACTAGGAGAAGTAGCAATGCTTGCAAAGAGGTTTTCATAAGAATTCTTACTTTCATTCCATGATTTGTATTTGCTACATACTGTCCATGATATAAACATCTTAAGTTTCAATATAATCTAACAGCTATTGATGTTATAAAAAAATCCGATTGCCGTTTGAATTCTGCGTTATGATATAAAGATTTGTGACCATTACTTAGATCTATGTGCCGAATAGTTTAGAATGTGAGCTCGTAATTCTCCTGATTTGCTAAAGAACGGTTATTATTTGCTCCAAAATGTTTATTGTGCATTTAATAGGTTGAAACATAGGATTATCTATAATATCATCTTTGTAAAAGAACACTTGTCAAAAGTTTCCTCCAGTAAGTGGTTCTTAATGTATTCAAGATTATTTCAGCAAGTTCCAGCTCGAATGAAAGAGTTTTAATTTTGGAGCTATTTTCGTCCAAGTAGCACTTTAAAGATGTCAAATATATCAAGATACTCGGTAAAAGGCTAGTCTTTACTTGGGAATACTTTCCTGTTGACTATACCCTCTGTTATTGGTATTTGTATTTCTAGTTGTAAAATCAATTTAAAAAAAATAAAAAGTACGTCTAGCCTAGTTAGCGTGTTTGGCTGTTCTTTAAGCGATGTGAATAACTGTAATACCTGTAACGCAATCTTGGGAGGACTGAGTGACGTCTCTTGTGATAGAAGTTTCAGCTTTATGTTAAAGTCAACATTCAAGCTAAACTCCACACACAGCTTCACGATCAGGACCATATAGCAAAATGGCTGAAAACAGAAATGTAAATCATAATCATATTTTTTTACATTTATTAAAAGGTTCTAACAACGATAACGATAATTAAACGAAAATGATGCAGTCATACACTAGACAGTCATTTACATTTATCAGTTAGGTCATTCGCTACGTGTTGAACATTTTAGGAAGCTCTAAATAAATTAAACTAAACTAATGAATGTATGAAATCGCACTTTCAAATGTAGCCTGTGAGGTGGCTAGTGCTGTTTAATTTTGGAGTTTATTCCATTTCATGACTGTTCTGGGATAAAATGAGTACTTGTAATAACCCCTTATAGCCATTGGTAAGCGTACTCTTTGGAGCGCGGGTTAAGTAGAAATGACTAACTGGTTTAATTTGACATCCTATTCCAGTGACATCCAGTCAGAATCTAATGTCGTTGCATGCATGCTGATGGAATTTACATTTCTATTGAGAATTCATTTTACGCATGCACTTTAAATACATTTGGGTTAATCTCGTACTCAGAGCCTGCGTTTCTACTGGCCTGCGGATAAGAACGAGGGCTCTGGTGGGCTCGGGCATAATCCAATTTTTTTTGGAAGTGAAATATATCAATGACAATCATGATTTAAAACAGATTCTGTGTTTATTTCCGATCAAGTCAAAAATTAGAAATCGGGAACATACTTTTTGCATTGTTAGCAAGTCTTTGAACGCATGCGCTTTTATACCGGAAGTCCAAGAAATCCTGGTCTCAAAAAATGGATTATGCCAGAGCCCTCGTTCTTTGCCGCTGGCCATACGAAACGCAGGCTTTGGGTACGAGATTGCACTTGTGCATTCTCATCAATGCAGTCTATTTTAAGAAACTTTAAAATAAATAAAATCTAGAGTGACTTAACACTTACAAACCCTGCAGTACTCCAGGACTTGCCGACCTCTCTTCCAATTCCATTTTCTATTTCTTCGTTGCTGTACCTCTCTCTATAAATATTTGTTTTGAAACTTCCAAGTGTTACATAAAGATCAGTTCCCATTTCCCATTTCTTCGTCCCGTTTTTCCAGTCTAAAGCAGTGGTCTTTAGCCATGTGCTTCCCTCTCCTTTGGTTCGGATTCCAAGTAACGTTTTGTTAAACAGAGAGAAGGTATTTTCCATTGCTAGGGACAAATTTAGAAGGCTTCGTAGGAACAGTTTAGGACCTAAAGAGGACCCCACCGTTCCATTACTACCTCCTCCTCCTCGCGAGGACCCCACCGTTCCATTACCACCACCTCCTCCACCACCAACATTTCCTCCGGAAAATGGAGTTGTTGTTGGGCTGGAATCAGGACCCATCGCCCTGCGATTACGTTTGACAACAGTAGCGGGTTCTTGTGTTGATAACCGACCATCTAATGTGTCATCTAAAGAGCTTTCTTCAGTTGGTACCATCAAAATGACAAATGAATCAATCTTTAGAGCTTTGATTTCTTCTTCCACAAAGTAAGCACTGTCCATCTCAATACGAGTCACATGACTGTACAAGGTAACCATCATCGTGGTGACGTCATGCCCGTCCTTGGTTTTTATTGGTTCACCAAAATAAAGCGCTTCAGATAAATAGACATTACTTTCAGAGACCATTCCGTTGGTCTTGTTAATTGTGGCCGAATCGTTGTATTTGACGTCAATATCCATGTCTGATGAAGCGTTGACCAAATCTGATTGGTTGAAGTGATTTTTGACCAACACGTCATCCATTTCTTTGGTGTTTGCTTGTCGGTGCATTTTGACGGGGCCTGGAAATAAGGTAGAGTTTTCTGGCTTTACATTTTGGTCTGTCTTTCCATCGACGTCTTCATACAAATCACGTCTGACGGCCGGGAGAAGCTGGTACAGGATTCCATGCAAATAGCGAACGAATTCTCCGTCAGTTTGAGAGTACCCGTGAAGTTCAAAACGTTCAGTTGTGTCATCATTACCTGTGTTCTCAGAATAGTCCTTGGTACTGAGAACAAACAAAACAAAAACAAGAAGAAGAAGAAGATAGAAACAGAGGTAAGATTAATCCGTAATGATTTAGGGCCCGTTCTAGTTCTAGAAACAGTACTAGTTTTGTACCTTGGTAGTTGAACCCTGAAATAACCAGTAATAGCTGACTTCACTTCCTCGTCATCGACTTTGAATGTTGCGTTGATCTTAAGAAGAAACCAATAGGCGTATGATGTCTTGTTAACCACTTGAAAACCAACGGTAGACGATATGGTTTCTGAAAAAGAACACACAGTATAACTGCAATGTAAATAAACCTTTTTTAAATCTATAGCATAAGTAGTGAGTTATGGGAAAAATGCGAGTCCTAGTACAGTTAAGCCGATGTTCCATTCCCTTAAAAAACAAGCCCTACACCCGTAACTTATTCGAAATACCGTGGCTCAAATCCTAAAAGCCTCTCACACCCGTAACACCAATCAAAAACAAAAAAAATTATTTCAGCTTTCAAAGCTCTGAATCTGATAGCACCGAAACTAAAAGACAACAGCGCACTTCTTGAAGTACTGCAGTCAAGTTTTGATAGCAATTTTCTATATCACGACGAGTTGAATTTGTGCTTTTATTGCTAAAGTTTCGTTATTGAGTTCATATATTTTCGCTTTTTTAGTATTATCACATACAGGGTAAAATTACTCGATGCTGATTGGCTAATGAATGAGGGCGGGACCGAATTACTAGAACATGATTAGTAGTTTAGTTGCCTAGCAACGATTGCAAAGTTGTTGTTATTGTTGTTGTTGTTTTCAGTTTTTGCAGCGGCCAAAATGGTTCATGTTTTGCATTGACAGACAAAGAAACCACAAGAAAATGTGAACATAAAAAGAAAGAGTACAGGTGTCTGGACAAAAGTTTAACGTAAATAAGGTGTCGCAATCAAGTAGTCCTAAATGTGTCCAACTAGTCACCAGGATTTGAACAGCGCTGGAAACTATTACAGCACAATCATCTCGGTCTGGGATTAATCAATAAAAACGCCACTTAAAATACTTCTTTCTTTGGATTCAGCTGATTCAAATTAAAAACTTTGTTGTTAGGAATCTAGTTTTATGTATGTTTTTCATGGGTTTTGACTTGATCTTTTACGTTTGCTGTTCGACTTTCGGTTGAAGATTTAATATTGCATTCAGCTGGATCCAAGGAGAACTTGCCCAAAAAAAATTGTTTAAGCTCTGTGATCGAAAATATTCTTTTGTACCATGAAAAAAAACCTTGAAGTATTATTGTCCAAGGTTTGATAGAAGGGAGCAAATGTAATGAAAAAACACGTTTGAATTCTGAAAATATAATTTGAACCATAAATACTTTCGATTTGATAATTCAGGATAACGCACGGGCATTGGTTTCAAGACGGATTATTTTCGTTGAAATGTTCCCTATATATGATAAACGAGCAATTTCAAAACTTTGAATACTTGGCATCATGCGATTGCTTACACAAATTGGGCAGAAAAACAGAATTTAACCAGCTAAAATTCATTGAATCAAGCCGCACCCCCCCCCCCCCCCAAATCAGCATCTACAAAGACGACGTCACAGCCACCAAACAATCAGCGAGAGAGTTATTTTTAGCTAGCTAGCAAATATGATGGACCAAGGATTTATTGACAATTACACTCCCCTAGTAATTTTCCCTGAGGGGAATGGGGTATATATACCACGCAAATATTCGTCTTAATAGAAGGGAGGTCAGAAAACTGCCGTACTTCGTAGTCCAAGATGGGGAACCCAACCACCGCGACCGTTCGGTTGGCTTCACCGATTTATGCAACTGTGCATTTATACTGAATGTTACGTATGGTTGCACATCAATCTTAAGGCTGGTTTTCACTAGCGACATAAGCGACGGAAGCAGAAGCATAAGCAGAAGCATAAGCATAAGAAAAAGGAAACCTTCCGTTTCTTCTGCTTATGCTTCCGTCGATGTTCTGCTTCTGCTTACGTCTCCGTTTCTTGATTTTCACAGGAACATAAGACGTCTCCGCTTCTGCTTCTGCTTCCGCTTCTGCTTCCCTCGCTAGGGAAAACCAGGCTTTATTAGTTGATAAAATTTGTAAAATATCACATCAACTGTACATGATAATAATAATAAAAAAAAACCAATGATAGTAATACATAATAATAGTTAATTCAAGTTTCTTAAATTCAGAACGACAAAATCAAGTTGATCTATTAAAGATGTAGTGTCCTCAGCAGCCGTTCTTAGTGTCGGTCCGGTAAACGCTTCCTTCCCCTCTAACGTCTGCTCAATCGAGCACTACATTCCATTCCCATTGTTCCGTGTTGTTCGGTACTTACATAAAAAACAAGATTGCAGCGAAGACAAGAACAAGGAATACTAGGTTTTATTTCAACTGCTAACACAACCTTAAACCTAGATGAATACAGGACTATTTATTTCATACTTACCTTTCTGTGAATCTTTTCCCTTGACTTCAAAACTCTGATCAACACGATACATTAGAGTATCACCCTCTTCTAGGTTGACTTCAACCAGGCATTTTGAAGCCTTGTGCTTTCCCGGCCAAAATGCAACAAGCAAACTGGCAGCGGCCACTAACAGTGTTACAGATACGACTGCAACTATCGTGTATTTGACTTTACAGGATCTATGGAGGGCTTTGGATTTTTCAGGTCCGTGAAAGTCTATGCTGTCCTCCTTTTCTCCCTTCATTTCTTACAACCGTGGGAAGTGTGATTCGCGGTATAAACAGTTCATAAACCTTTTTGTCTCTAGCGTTGTGAGAAATGGTTGATAATTAATATAGCTGTCTGTAGAATCGGGGAAACCCCTTTCATCTTGCACTTCGATCCAAGGTGATTGGAAAAGAAACAATTAACAAGTATAAATCAGCCAATCAAGCTACGTAATCATAGTACACACAACTTTCTCACACTTCTGCGAATTTGGCTTTTAAACTTTGCCTGACAAATGGATTTCATAAAATGCCAAAACTTAGCGTCATTATCAACGCTTGAGAAGCTTAAGGCTAATTCTTTCATATTGTCTTTATTAATACAGTATCTTGGTCTCACAAGAGTACACTCGCGAAATTTTTGTATACTGGAAGAAAACGCATCTCTTCTAAATAGGCCATTTGAATGATAGCGTCATTTGACTACCATTCCCAAAATGCTTCTAAGAAAGAAAGTTCATGAAGCACTTTGGGAATGGTAGTCATAATACGCCATCATGCAAATGGCCTATTCTTGGAAACCATACTGAAAGGCACGCATGTGCAAACGATTTTCTGGGGTGTCCACTCCTGCATTTTTTTCTTCGATTTGTTTATGCATGAGAGAAAACTACTTAGGTAAATAGAAAGACTAGATATTGTAAGGTCTGTTCTGGTACGGCTGAATAATACGGCCATAAATCATTCAAAAATACGTTGAAACACGTTCAAAGTTTTACTATATATTCTACATACCTGAGTATTACAAATATTTTGAAAAAGTGGTAAAGTGATGGATATCAAACTCTCCTTCGTTTTATTACATTACAATTATTATTCTTTCATATTGTCTTTACTAATACAGTATCTTGACTCTCTCAATAGTATACCCGCGAACGTTTTTGTATACTTGAAGAAAACACAACTCTTCTAAATTCTCAGGCCCCGTCCACACTATGCCGGATAAACTTGAATCCGCAACTTTCACACCGAAACCGATCAAAAAAGTTTTCCGTCCACACATGAAAATGGATAAAATGCTTGGCGTGCACATTAGTCCGATCAGAGGCCGCAAAAACGCTTCGTTGCACATCTGAGCATGTGCATCGAAGCTGAAATTGAGCTCGCGGTGTTTTTTTGCCTTCCCGCCATGTTCCCATGACAATCATGACGTTATCGTATTCGAAACATTTCGGTTACGAAATGTTCTCCGTCCACACTAATACGGCTAGCCGGCGTTTCAAATTGTTCTATCCTGGAGACCGTATTCGAAAAAAATCGTTTTCGGCGAAGAGTTGTTCCGGATTCGCCCAGACTAGTGTGGACTGTAGGCCAAGCCGAATAAATTCGGATTCAAAATTCGGATTCAAATTTATCCGGCATGATGTGGACGGGGCCTTAGAAAACGTGCTGAAAAGCACGCACGGGCAAACGTTTTTTCTTCTTCTAGTGTTCACTACCCCTGGGACACGAGTGAAAAGCGTCTGTGCATGCTCGTACCCTGTTTGCAAGTTAGTCAAAAGACGTCTTTGCGCAATACTAATATCATAATCACAACATTGAGAACTAAAACTACTAAAAAATACATTCAATTATTCTAAAAATTTAAAGCTCCTAAGCAGTGAATAACAAATATTTCATTAGAGGGAAGTGGGAAAAGGCAGGGATGCTATTATGCTTGTTTCAGGATGTCAGCTCTTCATTGTAAAGTTGGGCTTTCATTATTTTGATAACAGTGTCCCTAGGATAACTGGAGGGATTACCCTGGTTAAATAAAGGTTTCATTTCATTTCACACGATGTTTACATTCCAAAGTTTGGTCGGCTGCTTTCACTGTTAGTTAAGTGTTGGTTCGTGAATAATCAGACCTTTTATTTTTAGGTCAAATGTCTCATGCACTTTGCAGTACCACTTTAGGGAATGTATTGTTATTCATGCACTAAGGTATGACGTTACTCTCGATTTAACACCTTTACGCTTTCAACATTTGTACAGTTTTAATTAATCGTGTTATCAAGTTCAGTTCCAAGTTAATATTAAAGGAAATATAGACTAAAACACAAGTAAAGAAAGCATTTATTATCCGTCTAATGCAATAAATATCTCCTGACAAAATTTACTCCGTATCTCAAATACATTGCCACTTTTTCACAGCCTTCTCGTGGGCAAGAGCAGCCCTTGTTAAAGCATTCGTCATCGTGGGCATTAATGACATCAAATCGTCGATTTGGTCGGCCTTTTTGTTCCTCTTTGATCTCTTCTGTTTTACTTTTAAATCAAGAAAAGATAACGCAGAATTAGAAAACGCTAGCACCGTTTTTGAAAACTCCACATTGTTTGGTAGTCCGCTCGCCCTCTGACAAACTTTAAATATCATTCATACACCAACCTTCATTTTTATGATCCCCATCGCTGTCATCAAAAGGATCAACTCTTTCCTCTTTTTCTTGTTGCCCCTTTCGTTTGACCCACTCGAATACTTCTTTAGTCTTTCTTTTTCCTTTTGATAACAGAAATAGACCATCCCTATCAAATTTATTGCAGTCGCTCTCCTTGTCCTTGCTTTCTTCTTCGGAACTACCTCGGTACAAGTGCTCTGGCTCGACAACCTTGCTATTTGGTGGCAGTTTACTGTCGGAATTTGATGCTGTAGTACACGACTTTTCATCCTTTAGTTCTCCTCTACATAAAAAAATAAACAAAAAGTGCACCTCCATTACATTTAGAAAAAAAGCTTATTATAGTTCGAGTTGCTATAAACTACACTTACGTTTCTTTCATTCTCCGGAGTATTCTTCTTCTTGCTGCTTCTCTTGTGGGGCATCCAGTTTTTCCTACAGATGTGTAGTAAGCTTCGTCAATTGGTCCAAGTTTGTTTGCCATTAGCTGAACATACCGTAACACTCTGGAAGGCAGCTGTCCAACGTTATGTTAGCTTCTTTTACTATGGCAAGTTCCAACATTTTGCTTGAATTTGGTGCCGTTTCTTTAGCACTTCTCGCACTGGATTCTTTTCTCTTGTTTCTTGCTTCAGATGAGCTACTCCTTTTCAGTTTCATTTCGTCATATTTCTTTGGATTGGTAATAACGGGCGTCCCTTTTAGTGCCGCCTCTAAAAATATGTTTCTTTCGCCTTCCATTTTTCTAAAGCCAATGTTCTAGTTGCATTGGGACATGATAAGCAACCTGTATTTATACTCATATTGTGAACGCATATTTTTATGACTCATACCAAGGTGACAACTAAATAATTTCTCAAAGGATCAACGATCATACGATGCAATTTGGTCCATTCTTCTTCGACGTCTACTTTATTCAGCGGCAATAGTCTAATCACTAGCTCTAATTAGGAACACAAACCAATGCTGAAAAATTTGTCAGCTTTACTAAAAAATCCCATTAAAGTTGACGAAAAGATAAATTGTGTGAATTGTTGTTGTCACATGTTTTTCAGGACAAATGTGCCAATACCTCTTTTGTATTCTTGGTACATCTTTTTGTTAATCCCCGATAGACTATAAACCTTCGTTCATAATATTTACAGGACATAACCTTTGAAAGTCTGCCATGACTCCTCCCGTTTTTCCGTCCTTTTTCAGTAATACTGTCTTTATAGTTCTTGGCCTTTTAAAAATTCTGAAATGGAACAACAACAACTTTCCACCTTTTCCAATGAATTTCATGAGTCAAGTAATCTTCTTGCTCACGTGTCTTATTAATGTCTTAGATTCATACAGTCTTGGTAACGTCCTTGATCGCCTCGGTCTTTCTGGACTTCCAGAGCCTAATGGAGGTCATGATTACTACAGCAAACTTGCTTTGGCTCCCATAAAATTCTGGTACCTTACTGGTGAGACATTGGAAACATTTGAAGAACTTTTTGTCGAAATGAGATGGCCAATCATTTTATATGACCGCGCAAACCGTCGCAGGATTCGAGTTCAACGATTAAACATCAAAAACAGACTACTCCTTGTACTGATATGGTTACGACGATATCCAAGGTTGCAGACCCTTGGAGCGAAGTTCAGAGTTGACCTTACTTATACCAATAACTTGACCACTGCACAAACGAAGTTCGATGGCCCACAATAGCATAATGGAATTCATGGGTGGGATACTGGGAGAAGTATCCTTCCTGTGTTGGCATTATCGATGCAACAATTCATGAAATATGGAGGCCGTCCTTAAGACAGGCAAGTTTTTACCGCGGTGACAAGAAGAGGCATTTCATGTCAAGCCACATAATCATAACGCCAGATGGATTGATTGTTCACTGTTCAGCAGCGTAAGCATTTTAATTTTATACTTTTTATTTTTGTGTTCGTGATAAGGATGTTGGTTTATTTGACATGAGAAGAAAGATTTAAATGTTATGTTATGAATCTATTGAGTAATTTATAATGGTGTTATCGCCCAAAAATTAGCAGCATCATCATTGTCATCAAATTTCTTTTCCTAGATTTCCTGGACACCTTAATGACATTAACGGATTTAATATGATGCCCGATATTGGCTGGCGATGCAATCTCAATTTACCAGCAGGTTGTTATATTATCGCCGATAAAGGTTACCCTCCCCATCCAGTACTAGTCAGACCACTAAGCAGAACACGAGTTTGAAGGGACCCAAGACTAAAAAGAATTAACTATCGCCAGAAAACTCGAATCGACATGCGCAGTTGGAGCGTGGCACTTAGAATTTTTTCGGCTTGGATTTCACTCCCTCCTTGTAGAAAATGTATGGCGAATAATTATGAATCTCTTCGTGAATTAAAATATATGTATTTACACAAGCTTCCGAGTATCTGGATAAGTTCTCATAAACGTAAAGTTTATTTAGAAGCTACTTATGGGACTTAACATAGTATTTTCGGTTCGGTTTTACGTATTTTGTAAACCAATAGTTTTTGACGCCATGTATAGGGTGTCACTTAGTGGAAGCGATGAATATACCTGCACTACATTTAAATTTTCTATCCCTATATGTGCGTACTAACCTTGCCGCATATGTATTTCACGAGTTGAAATAACAGACCATTGCTCAGCAAAATATTTTGATAGATTCCTCTCGATACAGGCTCGGTTTTTAAGATTTAAACTATGGCACAAATGACGTCTACACAAGTGCAATATCATCCATAGAAAGTGCTTTAGTTGATGTGAAAAGCGAGGAAAACTACTTGCTATCTTGTTTTTTGAAGCAGCCATCTTAAATAAATTGTGCTAGGCGTTCAAAATAAAGCCTAGAGAGACTGAACCCTAGTTTACCCATCTGACTTTGCAGTTTTAAAAAAACCCGCGAATTTTAGTGTGCCAAAATTATTGTGTTTGTAATAACTTCGGGAAATTTTTTGAAATGTCTGATGTATATAAAGGAAAAGAGTTGATTTCTCTCACTGAATGCCCCAACACAAAGCTCCACTATATCTTGGAGCAACACGAAAGCGGCAATGATGTAGTTTTCTGGTTAAAAATAAGAATGGAGGCCCTTGCTGCATGGAGACGAACCATGGTTTGTTCTTCTCAGAGTCTGAAGTACATCGAACTCATAAATTTAACCATTCCTGGAGATGCTTTTCGACTAAATAAGGAAAGTGTTCGACTAGAAAAACAGTTTTCAAGGATTGCTATAGATTCTGAAAACAAAAGGAAAGCTCTCAACAAAATGGGAAATCTGAAAAAGAGAAAACAATTTTTGGAAAGCTGGAAAAAAATTGCAATTTTGAAAAATGATATTATAACAGTGAAAGAATGGAAATCAAAACTCAGCGACCTCGAACAAAAATTGCAGATAGCAGAGAGCCAAATAGAGGAATTAAAAGAAAAATATTCTGACATTGAAAAGAAAAAACAGGAACTTTTCATGGAAATGGTCAGGGAAAAAGAAGTTCTCAATATCTGCCAATTGGAAAATGAAAAAATGAAAAAATATATAAGGCAACTTGAAAAAGACCAGTATTGTCAAGTCAGGGGCACAGCTATTCCTATGCTTAAGTCGACTCAAGCCCAAATAAGAAATTAAAGGAATTAAAATCAAGAGCTCAAAAGGCTCTGTATTTCAGTAGTCTTTTTGGGCTCGAGCTTGACTGCCTAAAGTTGAAGGATCCAGACAGCTCCAAGACATACAAAATTGAATTCAACAGCTCATCTCCTAAAGAACCACTAGTTTCCTCTGCTTCCCCAAATGCATCATTGACACAGGACAAAACTTTACCTGCTACACCACCCTCTAGCTCTGAAACTTCATCAACATCCAGCTCCCCTAATATGAATGATCAGTCTTCACCACAAACACAATTCTCTAAACTGAATGAGGATGATAAAGCCAGGGTCGAGAGTATTCTCTACCTCCTTGATAAATTTGGGGTTGGAGATGAATTGTTACATGAATTGTCCATGACCATAGATGGATTGCCCAAGTCCTACTTGATTAAACAATGTAGAAGTGAACTCAACAAGAACTGCATAATTACTTCTACCCCAGGCAAGGCCCCAGGTGCACAGCATCATTTCAAACAATTACTAACTGATCAAGTTCAACAAATGGTATGTACATATTTGTGTCTTGTTTTTATTTTCAGATTGTGGAGGCCGTACTTGTAATGCTCTCTTTAGAAGGTTTCTAATTTACTTACATCAGTAAATCATTGTCTTTACAGAGAAAGTCCAATGTGATTCAAGAAGGTGAGAAGGTGAAAGTTAAATTGAGTGGTGATGGTGCCAGAATGAGTAGGGCGAGTAATTTTATATTGCTCAGCTTTTCAATTCTTCAGAGTACAGATGATCTATTATCATCAAAAGGTAAATATTACTAGATTTGTACAATTTATAAGATGAACTAAAGTGTTTTTCATAGGAATTTGATTAAACAATTTCAAATTATCTCATAGGTACTCACACCATAGCTGTAGTAAATGGCCCTGAAAGCAGAGAAACTATAGAAAGCAGCTTTAAGGACATTTTTGATGAGGTCAATGATATAATAAAGGATGGCTACATAACTGTGGATAACAAACAATTAGAGATAGAGATGTTTCTTGGAGGTGATTACAAGGTACACTTCTTATATACAGTCATATTCCATGCAATAAAATGTTATATTTATGGACTAGGCATTAAGCATAAAAAGTTGTATTTCCTTATCTGCGTAAGTCGTTTATCTTTTCAGTTCCTGCTGCTGGTTATGGGCCTCACTGCAGCTAATTCCAACTACGCTTGTTTGTGGTGCAAAGTTTTTAAGAAAGACAGGTATATGCTTAAGTACCCTAGCTTGCCTTTCATATTTTATTCATTGTTGTTAGGATAACGACAAGTAAATGTATCCACATGCTGATTAAAAAAAAACTTTAAAAAAGATGAATAATAATTATTGTTTTCTTAAGGGGTGACATGACCAAGCCAGACAACTACTACAATGAGGCACCTCTCAAGAGAACACTGGAGGAACTGCATGAATGTGCCTGCAAGTCAAAGGGAGAAAACTACTGTTGTGCATTTCCACCTCTCCTTAATATCCCACTGGATCACATAATATTGGATGAACTACATTTGATGCTCCGCATAACAGATATTTTAATTGGCAACCTTATTGAAGATGCAATGCAGTGGGATGATAAGGAGAGTTTTCTCAGCCATGTGAGTGGAAAGCAAAAACTCCATCTTGACAAGCTCATCAATACCATCAATAGCTGTGGGGTTTCTTTCTCAGTCTGGGAAAAAAGAAATGCAGATGGAAAAGGATCGGGTACTTGGGATTGGACAAGTTTAATGGGGGATGACAGGAAGAAACTTATGAAAGATCTTCCCAGCAAATTGGAGACTGTAATACAACAGGATACTGCAAAAACAGTAGTAGAATTGTGGAAGGTACCCATGTTAATTCAAATTTAAATTTAAATCCAAGTTTAATCCAAACAATTGAAGCTAACAAAATATGATATAAAGTTATTTGCTGTATTTTTTATAGGAATTTGCCAATATGTACTTTGACTTCATTTCTTCCTTTGAACCAACTAACATTGATGAATACCGTCAAAAGGTAATTTGCAAATTACAAGATTTAAAATTTGTCTGCTATCCTAATGCTAAAGGAAATTTCTTTCTAGATGAAAAAATGGATGGACACCTTTGCTGAAGTGGGGCATAAAAGGATTGGATATGCCAGAGAACGTGTGACATGCTATATGCATGCAGCAGCATACCACATCCCACAAATGGTGAAGTTGCACAAAAATATAAAACAGTTCAGTGGCCAAGGTACAATTAACTGAAACATAACTACATTAAATTTTTAAGCACAAGTAATATAATGCTGATACATAAACTTGCAGGTGTGGAAAAAAACAATGATGATGCTCGGAAAATAATACAAAGAAAGAGCAATCACACTGATGACCCCGCTGAAATCCTGCGTGCTGAGTTCAGAATCAATGCTTTGAAGCATAGGGAGAGAAAGCCCAGAAAATATACCAAAAAAAGTTCAGAATACTGGCAAACCAACATCAAAGCAAAACGCAAAGCACGCAAGAGAATCAGCTATGACAAGGTCCCTGAAGTTTTGCCAAATGAAACACCTCCTGTAATGGCTGAGCCACCTACCCAGCAAAATAATAGAGCAAAAAGAAAGAAAGCTGTGTATTCAAGAAAAGGGGGGGGAAATGCCAAACGAACCAAGAAACAATAAGACATGTATGAGTAATATATATATATGGTATGCAAGTAGGAGACCTTCATGGGCATTTATAATGGCTAGCCATATCAGCATAGTGCCAAAATATCTATGTTTATTAAGTGGAATGCAAATGAGGATGAGTCTGTATCTGATTTACAGACTTGAATATGATTAAGATTTTCTATTGTGCTTTGTTCATTGATTATTTATAATACAGTATTCATTTATGAATTCTTATTAAGAGATATAAGCTTAAAGGGTATAAGTTAATTATTAGAATCATCACCAAGAGCTACTTTTATGAAAGAAAAAGTCAATTTCTCCTGAAATGCTCTTGGTGTTGGATGGTGCCCTTCAAGTACACTATATTTTTTGGGTGACCGGGAGATATAAGATCTAACTTTCATGGGGTAAAAGACTTTTATCCCCTGGCCATGTGAATCTGCAGAGTAATCCCAAAACTCTGGAAAATACTTCCTTGGGAAAGCTGACTTTTCTAACAAGTGCCATCTCTCATGAAGCGTCCATTTTCCCTCAAAAAGGGATTTATAAACGTCTCCCCTGAATGAGATGGTTACTGGAAGCCTTGATTTTGATTTAAGGTGTTTCTCAACCGCAACCCTGAATGAAGTTACTTCTGAAAAAATGATAGTTTCCTCAATTACTGGATTATTGAAAAACCTGAAAAGGAAATCAATAAAATGCGATTAGTAAATGATGCACCTTTGACCACAGAAAATTTCCCCATTTTTTAAATATATTGTATATATAGTGGTGTTTTAATTTTGTATGCTGCTGTAAATATTCAATACATAATAAAAGCTTTTACAATAACTTGTAAGCAGCAAAAGTCAATAAATCATACCGGACACAATCAAGTGAAATATTTTCTTCTGGTTCCCAGGTGGAATCGAAAGGAGAATATCCCCGCCACAAAATTAAGTATTCAGTAGTCCCCTGTTAGCGAATAAAAATAGCACATAAGCAGAATTCTATAAGCACTACAATAAGTTTATTTATGAATTATGTATGCTTATCAATTACCAGAAACAAAGAAATTCAACTCACCGTAACATTTTCTCGCTTCGTGATGAGTCGCTCCACTTCCCATAGTCTCCCCTTTCCTTTGATTCTAGTAGTTTGAGACTTGGGAAGAATATCCGCAGAAGAAACATTGTTTAAAGTTGAATAAAACCCTTTTTCTCGTCTTTCGCGACCAGCCGCCATTTTGAATTCCGGTTGAATTCCTTATATTATGCTAATTACTTCGAGAACATGAACCAATCAGGTATACTCTCAGACAATACGAGGATTGACAGATTATTTGATATGGCCGAGTGAACTTAAATAAGCACCTCCCACTATGATTC
The DNA here is from genome assembly GCA_011057435.1 of Actinia equina. Classification (NCBI taxonomy): domain Eukaryota; kingdom Metazoa; phylum Cnidaria; class Anthozoa; order Actiniaria; family Actiniidae; genus Actinia; species Actinia equina. Next base: position 258,167 of record WHPX01000003.1, read on the forward strand.
GAGTTTTCTGGCAAAGAACTTACGACTTGTCGGGTTAAGGTTGAACACACCATCGGTTTTTATAAAACCTACCGCTGTATCTCCAGTCGTTGGAGGCATCCTCGATCGGCTTTTCTTCCTGTGGTCATTCACTGTTGTGCATGTTTAAGCAATAGAAGAATGAGCTTTTTGCTTAATTTATAAAGAATGTCTAATTGTACACTAGTTGTAAACTGGTATAGCGAAATAAAATGTTTTGTCTGGTTTTGTTCAATTATCACTTCGTCCCTAAAAACTTGACCGCAACCATACCGGAATGCACATTTATAACGCACTTTATCTAACAATGGCTATTGTTCTGATATCTCATTACTTCCAAAATCTAAAAAGATATCGATCCAAAAAGATACCTGTCTCATGTCTCATTAGATATGATAAGAGTACGTACGAAATCAAATTTATTCTTTTCTCCTTTCACGAATCACAAGCATTATGCACGAAGCCTCGCATAGAAACCTTTGTACACAGTGACAAGCAAAGCATATTTCGGAAAGTGGGAAAGTTGATTCCAGCTATTCGATGAGCAGTCAGTATTTACCTCTTACCACTTTTCATGGGGTTCCTGTGTAGGAAGGAGCCTGGAATCCACCCACTATTAAAGTTCCACGTCGAAAGAGCAAAACTCCAAAACAACCGAAAAACTTCATCGATTTTTCACCAAATTTTCTCATTATTTATCTCTCCTACATCTTCCAATGGTAGCCTAGAGTGTTAATATACCTAGTTAGCTTGATTGGTGAGTAATGGAAGGACCAGAGGTCGAAACAACAGGAGAAAACGATGTTCACGTAGAAGGAAGTCCTCAACAACGACAACAAAATGTCCTCCAAAACTCCACACCACTCTTCCTTCAAAACTGCTTTTACCTCGGTAAGAATACTACTTTATAACTTTATGTATGAAAGCTTAGAAGTTTCTGGGTTTTTTTTTAAACTTCCGTTTACGAAAAGTTAAATTAAAGTTACATTTTCGAGTACATTCTGAACAATGCAGCTGTGTTTAAACATTTGGAAGAAAAAAAAACTTTGCGAACTCCAAACTTAATTATAAATTATTTATTCTGGGATTATTTTCATTTTGAAATTATTTGCTTTCTTATTTCAAACGATATTATTTTAATATTTTTATGAAATATTGTAATGATTTTTTATCATCTTCACAGCTCTGCTTTTATTCCTTTTTGCCCCTTCTATACTCAGTTTTCAATTTCATCATCTTCAGTTCTATTTCCTTTCCTTTCCACCCATTTACATTTCCCATTTCACTATCTCAAACTTTGCTCCTATTTTTTGACACACTTCTCAGTTTCCAATTTCACCATAGTTTATAGAGCGGAATGTTGACCCTGCACAGAGAAAGAAATGTTGCTCCGTTTGTTCATAGTATTCAGGAATATAGAAGTTTAATGCTGAAAAACGTTAAATACTTATTATTTTTTAATTAATCCTATATGATTAATACAAATTGTTTATTGAAAAGGAAATTGCCTAATATATGCTTTCTTATTTATCATCTAGTAACTTAACTGTATCTGCTTGAAATATTTATTTGCATGGTTTTTGGTCATTGAATGAAAGTTTTTACTTTCAAAATCTTCATACATGAAAATAATAAGGAAATGAGTATTTTGAGCCATACTTGTACTTGCTTTGGTCCATTGTGCACGGTCAGTGTCATGTGATGGTACCGTTCAACATCAAACACAAACAATAGTTTTTTCTATAGAGTTTCCTAACCATTCCACCCCATTAGCTATGATTTCGCCATCTTCAACTTTGTTCCTATGGACCTTGATCACATGGCACCATGCTTATTCCCATGAGAGTAAAAACTCACATAATCTTGTCCTAAAACTTTTGAGTGTGAGGCTGTATAGGAAAAACCTATTGTCCCAGTCAACATGGCTACGTACTGCTGGTTACTGTGTGAAAAAAGGTCCACTCCTTTCCACCTTGATCCACACTGTTAAGGCAGAATATTCATGTTGCAGGATGCTATTCTTAAAGTGCCTATGACATGAAAAAATTTTAATGTTAAAAATTTGTACATAGTTTATTGGCATTGATAAGAATATCACAGTTAAATAATTTTGTTTCAAAAACATATTTCTCTAGGAATTCAAGAAAAATTTAGCACAAGTTGTGACGTCATTTCGTTTACAAGTCTCCAGTTTTAATTGCTTGGAAATATACGAAATATGTTCGAATTTAGATTCTTAATTTCAGGTAGTACACTTTTCAGTTTCCCAACATTGGGAGAGCACTACGTAAGCTATGATCAAATGAAGCTGAATACGATATGTCTTTTGTTTTTATTTTATAATTATATGATTGTTATTTAGTGCATAACTACCGAATCTAGAGTAGAATCATTTTCGCACATCAAGAAATAAGCTTTTGAAACAACTTTCATTACGATATGTTTATTATTAATAACAAACTATACAGTCATTTAAACGACTAACTTTTTTCGTGTCATATACACTTTAATGCATGGGATCATATATGCATTTCATTATCCTCAGTTGTAGGAATTATAGAGCGATATGGCTGGTTTATCATATTGGGTTTGATCATCTTGGTATTCATATGGCATAAATTCAAGCCACAGTTGATGAGAATCCTAAAAAAATGGGAACAACACCAAGACATGAAAAATTATGGTAAATATTTATTAGTTCAAATTTATTTTATTCTTTTTTATTGTGCTTAATAGCTAGATGATTCCAATGTCAGAAAAGGTCATTTGGGTGATTACTAATTAATTCACTACGAGAAGTCCTCTTACAACATACTACCCTTGCACATACACTTTCTTAATTTTGTACTAGTGGTGTAACGATACATCGAACTATCGATTAATCGCGATGTTAAAGCCGCAATAGTAATGCATCGATTGTAAAATTACACTATCGATAACTATCGCGATACTTAAGTTGGACTATCGATAGTTTCGATAGTTTTACTAAAAGGATCTTAAGCAAAAAAAGTTGTTAGCGGGTAATTTACATGTAAAAATTTGCACTTCAGAACGTGAAAACAACATCCTGTGCATCGGAGTCGCCATTTTGTTCAAATATGAGGGTCTGGTAACGAAACTGCAATATTGATGGAGGGGGAGCAATATACAGTCGTTTGTATCTAAGCGGGAACACCCGAGACTAAAATGTTCTAACTGGCGCCCCAAACGTCTATGTTTCACGGCAAAGTTTCTTTGAAGTGAGCGGCTTTAGTTTTGCGGCGAGACATCAAACAAACCTTACCGCCTGAGACTCCGGCAAAACAACACGCTTGGGGTGCCAGTTAAAAACATGTTTTAGTCTGGGGAGTTCACATGCTTTGCACGACAAAATGGCTGTTAATTTTGAGATTGTCAAGAATAATAAGGGAAAATCATTCATCTGGAAGTACTTTGGTTTTGTGAAAGAGTACGATTCAGAAGTAGACAACAGGTGACATTGTTACAGCAAAGAGGGCACAATTGAAGTCTGAATATGTTGACAAATTAATTTTTTTGAAGAAGAATTGGAACATTTCATCATAAAAAAATTATAATCAAAAATCAAAACTAACATAATTTTATAAAGTATTGTTGTAGTTACCGAACATTCTGTGCGAAAATGACTAGTACATGAATAAATTCTGTATTCTTTATTATTGTTGAAGTAATGATTGTGTACTCAATACTATCGCAATACTATCGCAATAGTTAGTCTCCTATTGCAATACTATTGCAATAGTTGGAACAACTATCGTGATACTATCGTGATAGGCAAAAACTGTTCAATAGTCACCACTATTTTGTACAGTTAAAAAATTAATTAAAAATATTAAATGATAGTCTTACAAACTAAACATCAATTTTATCAAAACCTGAAACTCCTTCTTGGCTAACCTAAGTCTGGGCCTTAATTATTAACTCATTGACCTTACCCTAAAAAAAACTCTTGGCTGATCAATTAGTCAATGCCGTTGGCTACCTCACAGATAGAACCCTGAAACAACCTCTGGGCTAAGGTAAGACAGATAGGGCAGTGCCTCACTCAGAGATGAAATTGAAGTTTAACAATCATGTTTTTGGAGGTAGAAAAACTAGAGAACATGTAGAAAACTTTCAAATCTAGGGAGAGACCTAACAAACTCTACTCACATGAAGTCAGGAATCAAACAGGAGACCCCAGAGTGAGCACTACACCTCTATACACCACCCTTGTTCGTCATAACTGTTACTGTAGATAATAAATTAATTTTAAGCTTAAATTTTTATTATCTTTTAGACCCTGTGAAGGCAGCAGAGCTACAGGCAAGGATTGATGAGTCCAGAAGAAGATGGCAAGAACAACTGGATGCAAAGGCTGCAAGATTTGAAGAAGAAAAGAAAAAGGTACATGTAAGACATTAATATATTGCCAGTAAGTCCAGTAAAGGAGAGTAGAGTATTGATGACTGCATCAGAATTGGGCATGTGTACCTAGGGTCTGTGTGATGCCATAAGGCTGCCTTTTATTCCATACTGCCTGGCATGGAGGGAGAAAAAAAATGGCAATGTCCATAAAAACACATGTTTTGGTGACTAAGGGAGTCTCAAGTTTTAACAGAATTTACTGTACAATAGCTGCTGGTATATAAAATGTTATAGCAAATTTAGAAAATAAATTGTGTATTGAAGAAAGAGAAAGTTATAACAAGTTTCCTTCTAGTATATTAACTCCAAACAAGTACAACAGCTGTTCTATCCAACACTATCTTGACCTAAAGTGCAGCCCAGATGTATGTCACGGTATTGGGCGTGTAACACACGTGCACGTCGCTAACGGAGTACACTCTTACTAGTGTAGTTCATCCATCCGTGTGTAGGCTGTGTTATTCAGAGAAGTAAAGTTACCGTAAGTGGTGTCTGGTGGTGTTATAGTGTAGTGTAGTGGCTGTATATTTTACTCTCATTTCTGACACATTGATTATCCTGTAATAGAGTGACATGAAATTACGTTTGAGTTTATAATATTTTCCCCAATAAGTCACTCCATGTTCCATTCCCCTCCCCCCTTGAAATTAAAATTTTGATTTTGATTCATGTATTATTTTATAGAAATGATATTCTCTTTACTCTGGTAATTAAATAAGAAATTATTCGCAAGGGAAGTGACATGTGGTCTAAAATGTTAACCATATTTAACCCAAATTAAAAGGTCTCTAAATTTCTAATGTTTACCTGATTTCACTTAAGAAAGAAGAAGAGAAGAGAAAAGAAATGATTGAAGACTGGGAGAGACATCAGGAAGGAAAGGGATATCGGTCCAAGAAATTCAAGAAAGTAGTAAGTCTTACTAATACATTAGATCATACACTAACTTTAATAAACCCTGAAACAACCTTTGGGCTGATCAAAGTTGGGGGACAGCTTGCTCACAGATCAAATCAAATCATATACCTTCAATTAAGTTTTGTAGAGGAAGAACTTAACCTTGAGAACCCCAAGAAAACCCTCAGATTGGGATATATATAGTTAAGGGTCTGTTGCACAAAGGCTGAGTAGCTCTATTTACCTCAGTTTAAAATCCTTAGTTTAATTTAAAACCTGTACAAAACCTGATAAAACCTGTTCAAATTTTGTGTACATGATAAAACCTGTACAACTTTGTATATGAGAATATATACTATATATATATTTTTCCTTTTCTGAGTCTTTCAATTTGCAGCTGCATAGGTTGCTTGATATATACTGTCAGTGAGGATTAGCTCAATTTGATACTATACAAACTTCATACGCTAGATACTCTTATCCAGTCAATAATATTTTCCACTTTTCATGCAACTGGTGAACCAGGAATTGAGTCTGAGTTTTGAGAAGTGGGAGGTGTGTTGTTAACAGTGTACGTACTACTATACCGCACTTGAATACCAACTAATTTATAACAAGTTATAATTATAACATTTTAAAGTTATCAATAGATATTTCATTGTGTATGTCTCTAGGATGATACAAGTCTGGCCCAGAATTTGTTGAAACCTAAAAAGAAAAAGACATTAAGAGATACAGGTAAATTTGATTGTAGGTGTGTAGTTTTAGTCTTTCTATAGAAAATCTAGACTAAAGTACAGTATATTAATGGAGTGAATATATGTTGATATTTTAATTTATAGATTACCATCCTTTGTCAGGAGGAGGAGGAAGTGGATCATCTTACAGACCCCCAAGACGAGGTAAGACAAGATTTATTTATTAATCTTGTGAAAGCATCCTTCTGCTGGTGATGTTGGCGTTGGGAGTGGTTTTGAAAATGATAATGATGTGAGAAATGATTATGATTAAAGGCGCTGAAATATGAGACATAAAAACGTCCAACTTGTCCCGCAACCTTGTTGCAGGACAAGTTCGAAAACAATGTTGCTGGTTTTGCACCCAATCTATCCAACTTGTCACGCAACAAAAATCTTTGGTCCAAGTTGGGAAAACTTGTTGCAAAAAGTAGAACGTAGACCAACTTTCTGCAACAAATTTGCGATTTGCTGCTCGTTTTTCATCACTCGTCCAACTTGTCACGCAACATTTTATTTGCAGAAGCGGCCGCCATCTTGAGTCATGTAGCTCGTAGCCAATCAGTGTGCGGAATATCACCATGAAAGCTCCAACTTGCAACATTAGATTTTGTTGAGTGACAAGTTGTCACATATTTCAGCGCCTTAAGTTAGTTATTTACTTTGTTTTCTCATTAATGATGGTGGTGATGGTGAGATTATTGCTGATGATGACAATTATTATGATTATGATGTTGATAATGAATTCTAAATACAAACAATATTGGGCTACGCATTGTGTAATCTTTGTGGGTAATAGCCAAATTATGATGTTGAAGGTGGCGGTGGTGGTGGCGGTGGTGGCGGTGGTGGCAGTGGTGGTAATGGTGGTGGTGGTGGTGTGGGTGTGGTGGTGGTGGTGGTGGTGGCGGCGGTGGTGGTGGTGACAGCGTTTCTGATGCTGATGTTGATGATGAAAGTGATGGTGGTAGCAGTGATAGTGTAATTGCTGATAGTGATAGTTATGATGATAGGCCAAGATATATAATAAAATACTAAAGAAAACATTTGTTTAACAACTATTGACAACCTGAATATTCTTTCCTTGCAGGTGGTGGAGGATGAGGTTAATTCCCCTTGCACATAATTTGCCCTCCTACTAACACCAAGATAAATGACAAGGTTTTTCTTCCATTGTACCATCATTTGAGCAAATTTCCTAATGATTCTAAAATCGTTTTAAAGTCACAACACTAAATATTTTATAGGTATTTACTGTTAGTCTAGAAGTTTAATTTTATTTTTTCATGAAAGGAAGTATTTTAAAATTCTGGTTATGAACCTATGGGCATCTTCTCATTTGTAAGGGTTTTTGATGGGCTTATTGCCAGGCGTCATCATTGCTATAAACACCAGTTATTATAAGGGCTTCTAATGGGGGAGGGGGGGGGGGGGGGGGGGGGAGCTTATACTGAGAGTGGGGGAGAGGGGGCTTATAACCAGAATTTTTAAAAATATTTAAAAAGTATTTATAGAAGGCTATCAAACAAGTTATTAGTTCACTCACACATCAGTATGTTTAAATGTCACGAAAACAAACTTGATCATAAGAAATATGCTCAAATGATGCATAATTGTTAATTTAAATAGTATGTAGGAGGCGTGTGTAGGGGTATTGTGACACTATGGTCTAATAGTAAGGGGGTATTTCATATGAGTCGGAAAGGTGGCACTTAGTTGCATGAAATCATTGAAATTGGAAATATTGTCTTAATGAATGGTTTTCAGTGGAACTCGGCACTTTCTGATTTGTGTATGAAATGGTCTCTACAGCGTTTGCAATGCTATACTGCAATTATTATGGCAGTTATTATGACACTCTTCTCTTAAATGCACAGCAGTGCAGTGAGAACAGTTGATGTTAGCATTCGAGGACCAGGGATTAAAGTAAATGTATTAATTATAAGTATTTATACATTATTAATAACTCTTTAAATTAAAAAAGTCGCATAACATTTAATGGAAAAATACAAAATCAAGGATACTTCAGCAGAATATGACAATAAATCAGCATTTTATTGAAAACAATAATATTGTTACGAAAAATTACGAAATTTCCTAGTAATAAATTATTTCAAACAATGTTCAAGTTGGTCTCATGTATAATGTTATGTTTGTCTCTTATCATTCTGTGGTTTATACCTTTACACTTTACAGCAAAATATCTATAATATAATTAGATACTAATTACTACACTTCTTTTGATTTTGCTGTTCTGTCTCAGCTTCTAGAGTTTTTGTACAGGAATTCTTATTCATCTATATATTAATAATTTACATATTGTTATTTTATTGAAATCAATATCACCCTGAAGCTAATCAAGTTTGTATGAGTAAGGTTCGTACACCCTTTAATATAAAGGATAATTATGACCACTAAAGCATGGATGCCATGCAAGAACACATGATTCCAATGAGTTTCTTCGAAACTTTTTGAAACTAAATATCATAAAAAATGGCTTGGCAGTAAACGAGCAGGAAATGACTCATCCACCCACTCCGAGGGGAGGGAGTTATAAACGTTTTTAGCAAGAGGTTATCTATGAAATCTGTGAAACGAATAAATTACCTTTCCTGAATTCAAATGACTATGCAACAACAGCCCCAAGTACAGGTTTCAATTAATATGATAAAATTCTGTTAATGTATGATCACATTAAGTCTAACCTTATCATGGAACCATTATTGTTTCAACACAGGTCACAGAAGCAAATACGGGAAAGGTCTAGATTCTCTTTCACAAAAAGAAAAAAAGTTAGCATTAATGTTTTGGTAAACAATGCAACCTATGAAAATAATTTCCATAGCCGAATAACTAAATCAGTCAGAGATAAGTATAAATACTGATTTACAAAATTCACAAGACTGTATTAGTATATATGAAGAATTATCCATTTATAAAACGTTCTAAAAAATTCTGTACATCATGATTGATAAATCCAATATTATTCAGACATTCCTTTTGGAGCTAACGTTGAACCTACTAGTAGGTAGATACTGTATTTTTCATTACTTTTTCTTGATATAAATATAATTTGTATATGACATTCAATGTATATATCCTAACTAGCTATGCAGAAAATATTCTTGTATGATACGCATTTATTGTTTCCAGGTTGATGTACTCTTTAACTGTTGAAAGGAAAAAATCATGAAAACTTATTATCATTCTTTTGCATTAACTCCATAAAATATCATTATTCCCACCCTAGTTTCAGAAAATGTGGAGGGGATTGGATTGCCAAGGGTTGGGAATTCAACATGTTTGAGGAGAGTATATCGAATAACTTGTGTAGTTTCAAAAATGTGGAGGGGGAATGGAATTGCAAATAAGGGATGGGAATTCAACATGTCTGAGAAGAGTATATTCAAAAGCTAATGTGTAGTTGCAGAAAATGTGGAGAGGTGGAGAGGATCTCAGGAGGGTATAAAGGTAAATTGTGTTGTATGATTTTGAAGTTACTACTTGATTGTACACGGTGGGCATAAATGACCCTAAAAGCGATTACATTAAAAAAGTCAGTTTATATTGTTTTCCTCTTGATTACAATATTAAAGTCAAAACCATTTTGAAATTGTATAACCGGAAGTAGAGTTATGAATCATTTTATATTACCATACCTTATATCTACTAGACTCATGCCTGCTTTCTCTTCCTGAAGCTTCTTGAAGATTTCCCAGTAGGATCTTTGTAACATGATGCAAACCACGCCCACTGGCTGTTTGTATTGGTGTGTTGCCAGAGAATGACCCAGCATTGACATTGGCTCCAGAATTCATTAATAATTGAATGACTGGTAGTAATTCTAACTCTACTGCATAGTGCAGAGGTGTCCGTCCACCCTTGCCATCCTGTAAACATCAAATTAATACCTTCAGATCAGGTTTGCAACCATTTTGAACATCAAAATTCGAAGAAATGCTGGCCATTTTGGTTGATAGACAGGGTAAAATAAATTAATGAATGAGAAATATATGTTTCATTCAGCACCACCATTATGGCTATGACAAACAAATAATGTAATAGGTACCGCCCACCCTTCTGCAATAAGAGAAAGAGGCTAATACTTCATGTTTAATAAATCTTTCATTAAGGACTGAAGCATAAAACTTTAGAAAGCCAAAGTAATGTGAGCACCAATGCATTAATTTCTTTAGAGCTAATGGGAAGCAACCTTAATCTTGCCATAAGCCTAATATGGAATATAGTTATTACCTTGCAATCAACATTTGCTCCATATGCTACGAGGAATTTAATCACTTCCAGACTGTTCGATATAACTGCCTCATGCAATGGTGTAAATCCATTAAAGTTCTTCAACTCCAAATTAATAGCCATGTGTGAGTTGACCAACTCCATTAGGCACTCTACACTTGAGCGCTGACAAGCAAGATGCATCGCTGTCTGTCCATTTCTATCAGGCATGTTGATATCAACACCAGCGGCAATAAGAAACCTGATTACAAGTGGCTGATTTGTTATGACTGCAAGGTGCAATGGAGTCTGGGTAAAGAAAAATGATATCAAATTTGAGAGAGGTGTGGGTACACAATTATGGATATTAATTAAATTTAGTTAGAAAAGTACACTTAAATATTTAATAAAATAAAGGATTCTATTGATGGAACAAATAGCTAGGGTACTTTATACACTTAAATGGCTTCCATGTCAAATTTTACTTGTTACTTTTGGTGATGATGATGATGATGATGATGATTATAAATGATGGTGATCAGATGGTGATGATAATATTGGTCAGAGTATTGCCAGAACCCATTTGAGTAGTGTTTTATAGAATATTTTCTATAACATGAAATCAGTTGACAAATAAAATATGTTGCTTCTTACTTGTTTCATTTATTGTAAATGTCCAATGAAATGCCAGATGTTGATGCAATATGAATGAGATATTGAACTAGAGGCACCTGACCCTGTGCGATGGCAATGTGTAATGGCCTGCAATATAATGATGATAGTTACTATTTACTATTTATGTACACTAAGTGTAAAGGACATTTTCTCATTAAAATACTGTAGCATAATTTATCCATATCCCCCGCCCCCACCCCTTGAAGGAATTTGGATTTCCCAAGGGGTAGGGGGGATTAAGGGGTCAGAGAAAGAACAAAATTACAGAGTTTGTATGAGAGAAAATTGGTATTTCCAGGGGTGGTGGGAATCTTTAATAAAAGTCCTCTATGGGGAGTGTGGATAATTTCTGGAACTGCACATTAACATATTAACTTGTTTTATTATTTTGATTATTATTATCACCACTACCACCATCATTATGTATCATCACCATCATATTATATCATTATCTTTATCCTCATCGGCATCCTCAACACCATCATTATCATCATCATCATCATCATCATCATTATTATTATGCTGCTTACGTGTCTCCGTCATCATCTTGTAGAGTAGCCAAATGTCCCTGTGAAGCAGTCAGAAGACTCAGTGTGGCTACATTATCCCCCAGTAGTCTTGGTTCAGAGGTAACAGGTGTTCGTCTCATCGATAGATCTTTAACGAAATATAAAATTTCTCGTTAAAGTTAATAAAAGCCCGAGTAGACACTAATTGCAATTTTATGTCTTTGGGCTTCCTGTGTCAAAAGGGGGTTCCCCACTTCGGTTTACTACCGGTCATCCTTCCTGCGCATTTAGGGATTTTACCATTTTTATTCTTTGTAAACTTTCCTTTAAAACTTTCTTTCCAAAACGTGTCTTCGATACGATAGTAGAAAGAAAAGAAAACAACGTGAACGAAATTTTCTTCGAAAGTAAAAGTTATGAAATTACTAATAAATGTATCCTAAAATGGCTTCTATTTCCGCTCTGAGTTGACAAGCCAAGCTTGTACACTTTATCTCCTTTTTTGACCAAATAAATCGCTCCATGTTGCACTTGAACAATTTTTGATATAATAGATCGATTATGAACGACTGGAAATTTGCTAAAGGTTTAGTTTTTGGTATTTGTCTACTTACTGTCTTGTTGAGGTAAACTGTTAGGCGAATAGGTACGAATCTGCTTTGACTGCGGCTCCAAATGATTGTCTTTGTAAATTTTATGCTTTCTAAAATTCACCTTTTCCAATTCCCTGCTTGCCTTATATACAGAAATATCAGGTTTTTCTGTCTTTATAACAGACTCTCTTCGTTCTATTATCGTAGAGTCAACTCCACTAGAGTGTACGAGTACTCCTTCTGAGCTTGGTCGTTTTTGCAAATTTCCACTTATTGTTTCTTGTGAGTTCTCAATATGGCTTCTTCTATCTCTTGTCATGGGAAAAACTCGAGCAGTAAGCTTTTTCCTAATACTCTCCTTCAAGCTTCTCCTTTCTTCACTAAAGCCGGAAGTTGATAGCTCTTCTAGCTGTTTGGGTTAATTGTAAGATATGGCTCCTTGTCACTCAATGACTTACAAACGTCTCCTTCAGTGCTAGAGTTCACCATTGTTATATACTCCTATCTTATTCAATCCAGAAATATCCGTATACTTTTAGCCTGGTTCTGCAACGCACTTTTACTCCCTGTATTTCTAATATACTTCATTAGCATAAGAGGAACTATCCACGTATGAACTATTTTTAGCACTAAGGAGAGCTCGACCAATCAGAATAGAGTAATTCGAAAAAAGGGACTTTCCCTTCCGTGATATTATTAATTTCGTCATTTTGGAAAAAACTTATCCCGTGATTCCCCCGGATAGAGTAAATATAGGAAACAGTTACGATTTAGGCTTGATTCATTGACTTAAACGTTAAAGCTGAAAATTAATAAAACGGGTAGTAATGCTTTAAGATGTTAAAACGCCTGGTGTAAGGAGGATGAATTTATTCTTTTAGCGTATATTCTGAGAAATATTTCTATGTTTAGTAATAAATACGAGTAATTTTAAAAATTATAACGATGTATTTTACCGTTCTATGCGAAAAAAAAAGTTTTCACTGAAATTAAATCGAAAGTAGAACATAAACATATATAAATAAACAAATGATGAATTCAATTTTAACGATGAAAAAAGGAAAAAAATATAAATCCAAACTAAGAGAAAGAAAATATTAATGGGATTTTTTATTTACCCCCTTTTATCTCAAAGGAACAAGGTAAACGTAAACATCACCCGTGTAATAGGAAGATAAGTAACCAGATTTTAAATTCGTAAATTTAAAAAAAAAAATCCTTTTATTGCCAGCAAGTGTTTTATTTTAGATGGCCTTGTGTATGACTTTAAACTGGAATAATTGCTTCCTTATTCAAACTGACATTTTCATTTCTTTCTTGAAACATTTTTGTTTTGGTAAAATGTAATCTTGCTTATTAAACAAGGATGAGATTGTGGCTTTTATTTCTTTATTTTATCAACTTTTTATATTTCCATGCCCTGCCCCACTTCCTGATGCAGTTGTTGTATATCTCTATCAGGCCATTGAGTGGGTACAACTGAACTAGAACTTTATTTATTTACATATTTTAAAATTTGTTTCTCTTTTATTTTTGACAAGTCAATATTGATGTTTACTTCCATGTTTTTGCATCCTAACGCCTCCACGTAATTCCCCTCCCTCATTCCTTTCATTTTGGCTCCCTCCCCACTCTTTTGATCGTGTTTTTGTCAAATATTCCTTTCATTTTGTTTCATTTCCGCTATTCCTATTTTCCGTAATTTTACTACTATACTACCACAGGGAGCCCAAACTTGGCATTTGTAAATATATTTAACAAAGCAATACAAAAATATTCTGTAATATTCATACTTTTTAAAGAAGCCTAGAATATTAGTATGAATCAGTTTATTCAAAGGAAGTTTTGCTTTTCTATTCAATTTTACGAATATCTATGAAAACTAATAATTGGTTTCCTGTGGTGATATTTTACTTCCTTGTTTTTTTAAAAGATGGCTGGCCCAGTCTCTCTCTATAACTCGTTTCTGTTTTCTTGTTTCTATGACGACCACACGGGTTCATGCAAATGATACGTGACGTCACTTAGTTATGGCGGCCACAACAGCTTATGCTAAGATAAGGAAACTGTCCGAGATTGTCGTCGTGCGTTTTACTACGCTAATATTGAATAATTCTCCAGCCTAATGGAATTAGCACGTAGTCCAATCATTCACCAATGAATCTGACTATGTATGGATCTCATTCTAGAGGGAATCCGCCTTCATACGAAAACAGAACGACAGGAGTAAGTGGTTCGTCCAGCAGAACGACAAGAAACTACGGCATGGGAACCAGTGGTTCAACCAGCTCTGCAATTCAAAGATCTCTTAATTCAACAACATATGACTCTTCCTACAGGTCGCCTAGCGTTTCGAGGTCTAGATACTTCCTAAAGGTCCAGGGCCTCTGCCAGACAAGTTTAACTTCAACCGACACGCGAGTACTACTAATGGCGACGTTAGGTTGTTTCGCAGTTTGGAAAATCCGATGACAGAAATTCCAAAACTACAGCTTATTCCCCTGTTTAAAACCAGCTCATACCAAAAGAGTACAGTCGAAAGGAAGACTTCTAATGATTCTGGTTATGGTAGTTCTTCTAGTTTTAAAAAACCGTCACGATTCTTCACCGAGTAGTTCAACATTAGCAGCATGTCAAAAATTTTCCAGGTCTCATTCCAGTTTGGATCCGTCCTCTTTTAGTGGATTCTACTTAAAAGACAACACATCGACTTCTAAAACCTCTTACATCTCTAACCTATTCCTTCTAGTACTACAAGAACAGATCATAGAACTAAGACTTTAGAAATATCACAAACTTGGACGAGACTCATAAACATTTATCTCATTCGCGTTCCCCACCGATTCGACTCTTCAACCCTTTTGACCCGGAGCCCTAGTTGAGTAACCCAATCCATGTTTTCTTCGACCCTCGTTTACCACCACACACTTCTTCCCTGCCCCAAAGAAGCTCTGGTAA
>WHPX01000004.1:0-127276 GCA_011057435.1 Actinia equina
AGAATCTACAGTTCTTTTGGACCAATTATCGAATCGCACTTAGCGAGCTTTTGGAAAGGAATATACTGTATTAGTTATCTTTCTAGGACATTGTGTGTGTTTATGTTCATATTTTAGCTAACCTGACTTTGAAACGGCTCCCCATTTGTTCCATTGGTTCGTAATATTCCCTAGTATTTAGTGTCTAGCTAAATGCATAACGATTTTATAGTTGATTATTCTATCATTTAGGGCCTGGATTAGTTGATAGTTTACCTAAAGATTTTTAAATTTAAAGTTAGTGAACATGACCAGTGCATCGTGCATTTACAAGTCATATTGACACGCAAACAACTTAGTTTTGACAACAAAGAGCCATAAAGTTTCTGTACAGGCCTGTCACAAGGACTTTGTAGAGAAGTTTCGTTTTGTTTTGTGCCATTTCTTGAACAACTAAAATAGCGCTTAACAGTATTTGTACTCATACAAAGGTAGAGAGGAGGGGAAAGGAGGGTGGGGTTAGTTCGAACCATCAACAACCCCTAGTGACAGGCCTGCTATGTTTATAGAATCTTATTTCAATAGAGTCTTTCTTCACCATTTCAGCTTCTGTCGTTGCAAAGCTATGGCATCCATGATTTATTTCACATTCATGGTGGCATTCATGAGTTCTGTATTAGTCCACTCCAAGTACCTTCCCACTTGGGAATCACTTGACAAAAGACCCCTTCCACCATGGTATGATAAAGCAAAGTTCGGCATCTTCATCCACTGGGGTGTATTCTCTGTACCTGGCTTTGGCTCAGAATGGTTTTGGTGGTACTGGAAGGGAGAGTCCAAACCTGAATTCATTGAATTTATGAAGAAGAATTATCGACCTGGGTTTTCGTATGCTGATTTTGGTCCAATGTTTAGAGCAGAATTATATGAACCAGAGAAGTGGGCTGATTTATTTGCAAACTCTGGAGCCAAGTAAGCTATTTTTGTTTATTGTGTAGAAATTATCCACACCCCCTACCCCACTGGAGAATTTGGATCTTCTGAGGGGTGGGAGGGTGCAAAGAAAGTACAAAATCACAATGTTTGTGTAATAAAATTGGAATTTCTTGGTGTAGTGGGGTTTAAAAAAAATTCTTCCATGGGTTGGGGAAGGGTATAGATAATTTATGGAACTACACATTGTATGATATATATCTGAGCATGTTTCTTGTATATGACTAAATCCAATACACTCAATCGAAGATTTGTTGTCGGGTTATGAAACATAGAACTTAAGAGCAGAGACCGAAATGGCACATGGGTAATGACATAATTATATTATAATTTGTTCATTTGCGCCATCCATGCATCCATGCATGTTTAGAATGCCAAACACGTATTGAAAACAGTGGATGATGCCACGGGTTGCAGGTCACAACATGCATCTAATTAACATACTTCACATGTGCCATTTCAGTCTTGGCTTCTATGTCTCTGATAACCCAACAAGGATTCTTCAATTGGATCCTGAAAATGAGGTATCCATTGGAATCCATCCATTGCTATTCACATCTATCTCCTGAGTAGTGTTTTCTTATAACTTTTTATGCCACAAACTTTTTGTGATCTGACAATGGTAATGACAGGTTTATTGTGCACCCTTATTACATATAACATATATATAATACAAAAAGTTAGAACCTTAATTAGTGCCAGCCAGGTTAGGTTAGTCTATTATCTTATACAATTATTTGAGATGGTCATATACAAATATTATACAATATACAAAACAAAAAGGTTATATACATACATATGCATATACATGCATATCCAGCCAACTAAATATAAGACTAAGAAGGAAATTAGGAACAAACATGTTTTGTTGCTTTGCATTTGGTCATGGATACCACATTAATTCTCTGGACTGTGTAACTTGCTATCGATGTGCCTCGCCTAGTGACTCATAATCTTTAGGAATATATACTTTCGGGAAGCATGGGTGGTGTGCTACTAATGCACTGAATGTCATAAATATGACCCATATGATCTTGGTGTTGTGTTTGAGTAGAGTTGTTCATTATTTGGTTTGACTTCTATGCTTCAAGGGTTTTTTCTCCAGGTTCTTAGGTTTTTCATCCTCTACAAAAAGCAATCTAATAGACTCTAACAGAATGCCTTATGATGTTGGTGGTCAAACCTGTTTGGCTTTTCATTCACCATGGTCTTGTAAATCCAATGAGCTGTTGTAACAATTAATTAATTTAATGACAATGTTTATATTCTTTAAGGTATTTTGTTTTAACGACCAAACATCATGAAGGATGGACAAATTGGAAATCCAATGTATCATGGAACTGGAATTCTGTAGATAATGGTGCACATAGAGATCTTGTGGGTGAGTATATTCAAAACATGAATGTTGGTCAGCTCATCAAAGACCAAAGCCCTTATGTTACTCATGAAGAGTAATGATGAAAAGGTAAAATTATATACCGTGAAAAAGATGAAAAAACTGACGTTTCGAAAGCTAGTCCTTCGTCGGAGTAAAAGAGCTTTTAATTTACCTTTTCATCATTACTGTTTCATTAGGAACACCGACGCAGCTCACACTAGTTTTTAGCTAGTTATATCTTCTTATTACTCATGAAGATATAACTAGCTAGAAACTAGTGTGAGCTGTGTTGGTGTTTCTAATGAAACAGTAATAATTAAAAAATAGAATCAAACTTTTCAAAAATATATTTATAACACAGTCTGTACACAATAATGCTATAAATACTATAACTGTACATGGTTATTATAACAGAATCAGATTAAAATAGTATACTGTAGTACTGTAGTATTTGATAACCTAAGCCTCCAAGAATACTGTGATTAGACATTAAAGACCAGACTACAGTATTCAAAAATACTACTTTATTTCTTGAACAAAAGTTAAGAACCTAATACAGAACCTAGTTAGCCTAATTTAACAATAAATACCATTTATATAAGAACCTGTTTAGGCTAATTTGAAAAAACCTAGGTTCTTATACGAGGATTATTACTGTATGACAGAAAAATCAACAAGCCTTCCTCCTCTTATGGCTCTCTTAGCTTCACAAGGAGACACATAAGGCTTAGCTTAAATACCAATTATATAAGAACCTGTTTAGGCTAATTTGAAAAAACCTAGGTTCTTATACGAGGACTATTACTGTATGACAGAAAAATCAACAAGACCTCCTCTTCTTATGGCTCTCTTAGCTTCACAAGGAGCCACATAAGGCTAAGCTTCCTGCTATAATAATGAATAATATCAATGATAAAGGTATAAATGGCAATCATCATCTTTATTATTATTATAAGTTTTTAAATACTGAGAAAATACATATCAATATTTTACAAACTAAAATACCTAAGTTTAAAATTTTTTAAATTAAGATTAAAAAATTAAAGTAATTTAATTTAAAAATATTTTCTAAAAGCATTAAAAAATGCCACAGCTGCTTATATAAAGACTCTGGTAGCTCTAGAGCACTCGAGAAGCAAGATAAATACTCGGCTATGCCTCCCAGCTTGTTTATATTACAGTACAGAGACACACGCTCACGTTTTATATTCCTTAAACAAAATCTGGCAAAACGTAGAATTGAATAAAAATATGGATGACCCACCTTCAAAAACCTTGATGACCATCATGTCCCCTGCATTACTCAAGCTCCTCAAGCTAAGAAGGTAGATTATATACCGTGAAAAGATGAAAAAATGTCAGATGAAAAAACTGAAGTTTTTTCATCTTTTCACAGTGTATAATTTACCTTTTTATCATTGCTGTTTCATTAGAAACACCGACGCAGCTCACACTAGTTTTTAGCTAGTTATATCTTCTTCCAAAAATGTTCACTAAATTCTTGTCTTTGTATATTTTATAGGTGACTTGGTTGATGCAATCAGAAACAGAACAGATCTGAAAGTTGGCCTATACCACTCTCTGTACGAATGGTTCAATCCACTCTATGTGTTAGACAAAGACAATAACTTCACAACTCAATATTATGTCCAGGTAACAGATTCAGAGTTAAAAGTTTAAGGTTGTCAAGAGTACCCTATCATACTTCTAACTGAGCTGTGAAGATGTTTTTTAGCCAATCACAGCATGTCTAGCTGTTTTACCCCTGGCCCTCATTCCCAGGCTACTGTAACCCAACTTTTGCATATTTTTTTTATTTTCATTTGACTAAAATATGATAATGATAAGTGCCAGCAAGAAGCAGAAATATAGCACAAAAAAAAATAAATATATATATATATATATACATATATATATATACATATAAACTTATATAGTAAGAAAGAAAAAGACAAATGAACTACAATTGCATCCCTACAAGCCTGTTTCGTGGTTGCCCACTCATCAGGGGATTTAATAAGAGTATGCTTTACCATCGCTTATATACCAATTAATTTACATAATAATAATAATGAACTAATCAAACTAATCTAACTTATGCGGTGCGAAATCTAACAGTTCAATTACTGCATAAAAGGGATTTGTTTCTATGGCGGCAAGACAACACAAGCTCATATACATATACATAATAATAATAATGAACGAATCAAACTAATCTAACTTATGCGGTGCGAAATCTAACAGTTCAATTACTGCATAAAAGGGATTTGTTTCTATGGCGGCAAGACAACGCAAGCTCATAGCATTTGTTAAAGGTAGAAAGTTTCGGTCGGCAAATGCTTAAAAAAATTTCATTAAGCCCTTTTACGTAGTAATTGAACTGTTGGTCAAACTCCAAATATACTTCTAAGGGCAAACATTTTGCTCACTCATGCTGTGCATGCCATGTACACCACTCAGCTGGTAATAATGATGATAATAATAATGATAGAAATGATAATAATAATAAATAGATTCATATAACACCTTATCCCAAGCTCAAGGTGCGTTTTACACTTAAAATAGATAAAAGATACAAAAGTACAAATATAATAGGGTATATATTTATAAACAAACCAAAAAACAACATCAACAACAACAACAAAAAACAACAACAACAAAAAACAACAACAAACAAAAAGAGAAAAGCATTTGAATGATAAACACTTATTTTGATTTAAAAGTTTCTTGAGTGTCTTGAGTATGGTACAGTGTGCATAAATCCCATATTTACATGATCAGTTTGAATGCTTTTGCATACATTTTACACAATTTTATTTTGCTTTGAGCAATCGAAGTTGATCCTTAAATTCATTCCTTCATACTCCTCTTTATATATAAAAAAAAAAAATAATGGGATGAACAGTGGATTACACAGAGTGGCTCTTCTTCCACTGGATTCCAATTGGAATTTAGAAGTTGATTTTTGCGGAGGGAGTAAAACCGGAGAACCCAGAAAACCCTCAAAGCAAAGGAGAGAACCAACGAGCAACTTTACTCACATACGACCCCAAGACTCAGCAGGACCTTGGGTCGAACCTGGGTCGCATTGGTGAGATGCGAGCACTCTCATCGAAATTATTCTTTATATTTATTACATATATTTTTATAATACTTTTGTAAAAAGCATTGAGATTGTGTGATTATGCTTTCTTAAGAAATAAATGAGTCAGAATGATTTAAGACAAAGAAGAGAATAATAATTATTCTTGAATTTCTATAGGATATTTTATCCCACCAACTGATGGATTTAGTCACTAGATACAAACCTGAGTATGTTTGGTCAGATGGAGATCAAGGTGCATCAGCTGATTACTGGACCAGTAAGGAATTTATTGCTTGGCTTTACAATGACAGGTGATTTTTTCTGCAAATATTTTCTCATAATATTTTTTAAAGTGTATATCAAGGAAAAAAATTATTTTCAAAATGACTAATATTTGAACATTGTAGTAGTATGGTTGCATTATTTTTGTATGTGGACTTCAATTTTCAGAGGTCAACATTTGAAATATCAATCTGCAAATGAGATGACGTAAATTCAAGAATAGGTTGCATTTTGCAACCTATTCTTGAAGTGAAATTACCTAAAAGTGTAAACGACCATATTATATTTCAGTTATAAGGATGATTTGCAAATGAAAAAAAACCCAGTAATTTCAACAAATGCATTTTCGTATAATACATTAGTCTTGAATTTACGTCATCTCATTTGCATATTGATATTTCTAATGTTTATCTCTCCTAAAAGAAAATTTTACATCCAAAAATACTGCAACCATACTACTACACTATTCACATATAAGTTATTTTGAAAGAAAAATTTTAACATTTGAAACATTTTAACTGAGGGAATGTTGGATTTTATGTGATTTGTTTTGCATGTATCATAAATTTATTCTCTATTTTGTCCAGTCCTGTTAAAGAAACTGTCATAGTTAATGACCGCTGGGGATCAGGGGTGGCTTGTCACCATGGAGACGTGTACACTTGTTATGATCAGTATAATCCAGGTAAGATATTGCCTCCATTCCTTGCATATGCCATTAGTGTTAGTCTCAGATCCTTTTAGGCCATCCCAATTATGACTGTTTACTGTTCACTTATGGTTAGCATGGGTGGTCTATGCAGGTGTTGTCCTCCCATCAATTAAAGGCTTTGGTGCATAGGGTCAATGGTCAATGATTTGATTCCCACATGTGGAGCACAGTGTTAGCTGAGTTTGTTTGACATGTAAATTGTTCTCTCGATGCTGATAGTTTTTTGCTGGATCCTCCAATTCCCTACCTTCGTAAAATTAATTCTAAATTCTTATTTGATCTCAAAATAAGAGGGACATACATGTAGGTTAAGCTTTTTCATTGACTAAACTAAAAAGCTGGAGAGAATGGTTAGCTCAAGTAGGCAGCTGTAAGTAGAATATGATGGAATACAATGGTAGATGTGGAGGGGACAATGAAAAAAATTAATTACTTATTTTTAGAATTTTACAGAAGAAATAGGAAACAGGTGAGCATTCTGTGTGCAGTTATAAAGCACGCAGGGATTGATTGACAGAACACCAGAGAAGTGTTTGGAGGAGTATGGTGTGTATCAGAATGCTTCTCGACACTTATCAAATAGTGTTCTGCAATCCCCTAGTGCTTTATAACTTCAAACAGCACAGCAAGCATGTTTTTTATTTCTTTTATTCAATGCAGAGGGTACTTGCAAGTTGCATGCTGTGTGCTCTCATAAAGCACATGTTCCCAACCAATGAGAATACAAGATTTAAAGGAGTTATTTTATGATTTAGTATATAGACTTTCTTTTGGTATCAATGTGCTATAGAAGGGACAGAAAAAGAGGTTATCAGTGGAGTGGAGTACAAGAGCAAATAAAATTTTTGCCACTCATAATCATGATGGGAGCTTGAATTACAGAAGGTTGCCGATGGGACCTTGGGATTCTGCACTGACTTAGTTTTAACATTAAAATTAAATTATCAGTTATGCAAATGGAAAGACTTAACTAAAAAAGGAATTTTTCAATTTCATGCCCTTTCTTTGTAATACCATATAATCACAAGGTTGATTTAATCTCTAATCCTCATCGGTATTTTTTTTTCAGGGAAAAAACAGAATCACAAATGGGAAAATTGCTTTAAGGTTGACAAAAAGTCTTGGGGATTTCGACGAGATATAGATGTAGCTGACATCAATTCTATTGAGGAACTGGTCTCACAACTGGTATCCACAGTCAGGTAAAGTTTCTTTGACTGCATTTTTTCATATAAAAAAACATGATTATTATATAAGCTGTAATTGGCCCTGCTCTCAAACTTTAATAGAAGCTTTGACAAAAGGCACTCATTGAGCACAAGTTGCCCAAGTTTTGTTTTTGTGGCAGTTTTACTAAGAGTTTGCCAAATTGGTTGGAAATTAGTACAGACAGGATAAAAAAAAAAAACAATGAAAAACAAAAAAACAACAGGATAAAAAATCGAGACAACAAGAGAAGTTAGTAGCATTTATTTCAGTTTTCCAAAAATAATCCACATCTCAAACTCTTAGTAAAACTGCCACAAAAACAGAGCTTGGGCTATAACTGGTGATGTGGGCTGGACTAGTTGACCTGGCAGGGTGAAAATACCTGTCCGGCCATCCTTGGTTAACACATGCTGTATTAATAAATTTTTGCAGGATTGTTCAGCCTTTTTTATGACAAACATTGGTTAACATGATAAATGCAGTGCTTATTTGGTTGGCTAGGTCTCAATGTCCTTGGCTGTTTTGCATAAGCATAGAATGTTGCATGCTTATTAAGCACATTGACCTCTGCATGCCAATCCAGTTATGAAATTTAACAGAACAAATGAGGTAGCTAGAATATCTAAAACAATTAAAAAGATTAAGATTAAGGGTCTCTCTTCTCAGTTGTGGTGGTAATCTACTGCTTAACATTGGCCCATCATCTGAGGGTCGGATTCTGCCGATATTCCAGGAAAGACTTTTACAAATTGGACAGTGGTTGAGTATCAATGGGGAAGCTATATATGAAACTACACCATGGAGAAAACAAAATGACACAATCACTAATAATATCTGGTAAGAATATTTTTTATTACTGATCTGAAAGCAAGTGAAAAGTTAAGAGTAATGATAAAAAGTTAAATTATACACCGTTAAAAAGATGAAAAAACTTACTGACGTTTCGGACGCTAGTCCTTCGTCGGAGTAAAAAAGGACTAGCGTTCGAAACGTCAGTAAGTTTTTTCATCTTTTTTCACGGTGTATAATTTACCTTTTTATCATTACTGTTTCATTAGAAACACCGACGCAGCTCACACTAGTTTTAAGCTAGTTGTATCTTCTTGGGAAGTAAAGAGATAAGGTAGAAAAGGGAGGCATATTTATTCTGTTATCCCAAATAGAAGCATATAAAATGTAACAAACATTTTAACGCAACTGTGGAAATCTGAAATCAGGCACTTCCTCCTTTTGCTACAGCACCGAAAAAGGATGATGGTGTTGATGATGATGATGATGTTGTTGATTTTACCGCTGCTGATGATGATAATATTTGATGATGGTATTGATGTTAATGATTATAGAGAATAATCTTAAATAATATGGTGATGGTGATGATGTAGATGGTGATTATTGTATTGATGGTAGTGATCATAGAGAATAATCTTTAATGTGCGGATAGTGGACACTTCAAGGCTTTTTTGACATGTTTTCACAACTATCCAATCATAGCTCTCTGTAGAAACAAAGGAATCAAACATTTTTAGGCGCCATCCACTCACAACAAACGGCGGAAAATCTTCAAAGGTTCTTTTAAGCTCACTCCGTGTGAACTAATAAAATAATTGACTGTCGCACAAAGTGCAAGCTTTCAGTAATTTACAAAAATAAAACAAAAATATCGTCCATTGACGAAGTAGCTGTTATGAAATAATTGATACACTTTATATTGTTAATTTTAAAAACTTTAACGGCAACCAATACCCAAGACACTGAAATTGCATGAAAAAAATGTTGGAACCTCTGTAAGAATCTGGCTTCTGGTTGGATTATTCTGCGAGTGTCCGCACGCGATGGTGTTGGTGATGATGATGATGATGATGATGGGTATTTGTAAAGTGCTTATCCAAATCTGCTCTTTGATCTTGAGAAGTCAAATTTAACGAGAAAAAAAATTACTTATTTATTTATCTCACGATTGTGGCAATTGGAAGGACCGCGACGTTCAGACTGCTAGTGCTAGTCTTCATCAGGCGATGGTGTAGACTAGAAGGTCTTCACTTCCTCCCCTCTCTCTCTCTCCATTTCCTCTCGGCCCCCAGCTAGGAACACCTGCCACGCAGTCTAGTTTTACACAAAAATACAAACTTTAGAATAATCAAAGATTCTGATAATAAATCTAAAGATGTTTGAATACCATCTTTTCAGGTACACTTCAAAGGGCACTGTAGTATATGCTGTTTCTTTGGATTGGCCAGGGTCTGGGAGCCTTAGTCTTGGAGCACCATATGTCATGAACAAAACGCTTGTCAAACTGCTTGGATATGACCAGGAATTATCCTGGACTAAAGGATCCAAGGGTGGGATTGTGATAGATGTTCCTGCTATTCCTATCAACCAGCTGAAGTCTAAATGGGCGTGGACTTTTAAATTAGAAAACGTTCATTGATACAACGGATCGATTCAGTAGAAGTCAGTCCATGGCAACGCTGTACGTGAACGCTGAACTTAACGTAAACCAATCGTTTTTTTTAAAATATTTTTTTCTAAATTTTTATAACTCATATTTTTATTACTAGCATTATTCTTATCAGATTTTTTTCTAAGTAATATCATCTGTACCCTGAATCCCATGTACCTTTTATTTGTCTTGATATTTTTTGTAGTTGCTTTTGTTAGTCTAATTTAATTTGAATTTTCGTTAATGGTGTTGACACCAACTAAATTTTAAAAAAATATTAAAATATCTTGCAGCTTTAAAGCATTTTGGTAGTAGAGTTGTACCACCTCCCGGGGTGAACCGTGTCAAAAGATGTTTCATAGGGAGGGGAGGGGGGAACACAAAACACTAGTGCCCAGTGTTCGGGGGAACATAACTCGGGGGAACACAAATCCCTGTGACACCGGACGTTACATCAGCACAACGCATGCTCAGTGTCCCGCAGTTATCTCTCGAGCGCTAGTCGGGTTGTCCGAATGAATTCCGGAAATTAATGTTAAATAATGAGAATGCTCAAGAAATTTATTGTACTAAATGAATGAAGGCTCATGTACATTGTTTTTAAAGTCTATAAACATGAATGATTGCATACCGAGTTGTCTTCTACTGCTGTTGGACTTTAATATGTAGATTATTCTGGAAAATACGCTTATCTCGCATACACCATTTTTCTCTGTTCAACTGACACCACAGTTTTGCAGTGTTGTCACTTTTACGTTACTAGTGTATTGCTCAATATTTTTGTTTTTTGATACCATTTGAGGAAGAAAATTAAAGCTACATAGCTTTGAACAAGAGACTGTTGAAGGTTTTCTTAGATTTCACGAAGAAGCGATGGTCTCGAAACGGTCTCGGGATGCGCAAAAAACCCCAACTTCAAACTCTTTATGATTTTCAAACTATTTTCTTACTCTCCCAAAAAGTGTGAGAACCTTCTCCTTACAATTTCTTCGTGCTTGCGACACTCCCTGCGTGCTTTATTACTGAAACGGAGCACGGAAAACGCTGTTGTATTCGGTGAAATACATTCGACTGAAGTTATTTTCCATATTTCCGTTTTGAAAAACATTTAGTCCAGTACTAAGAAATAATCAGTGATCTACAGAATAAAGAAAAGCTAGCTCATTTCTAACGCGACTTGAAGTTGTGAAAGGCCCATTGGCCCTCTTCTTCATTCGTTTATTGTAGAAGGCTCGTAACGGGGCTCGTAATTTACCTATTACGTATGTTCTTCTATAATCAAGAAAAGCTCAGCTCAAGAACATTCCTAAAGGAATTTGTATTTAAAATCTACTAACTTAACCGTGTAAGTTAAAAGTTTTTGAGGGATTTTAAAATAAATGGCGTTTGTACTCGTAACGTAACGGGGTCCCTGTGGTGGAGCACCCGCTGACATATCGTACTTGATGTTCACATTCCAGCAGCTAGCACGTCGTTGAAGTAACGTTGGTGTTGAAGTTTCATCATCTGCTGATGTTTCTTTCTGCTTTTTCATTCCTCTATCCTGGACGGTAAGGTCAGTATATACACGTTAGTTTATTAATTAGGTTTAAAGATAAAATATTTCGTGTTTTGGCAAATTTTGAGAGGTTTTAAGAAGACATTTTCCCCAGCGACGAAGAAGGCGCCAAAATACAAAGTTTTGGCTCACGTCAGAAACGCTCGAGAAACTCGGATTCCTAGTGATTTTGAATGCAAAAAGACAGGATATTTAGGAATCATACATGCTTTTGAAAGCCTTCCTGTCTTTGTACTAGTCGAATTCGGACTTATTAGCATGAATTGTTACAGCAATGAATGATAGTTTTCCGTGTGTTACTGGCGAAGTAAACCACGCGGGATGGTTGGGAGAACACGATAAAAGATCAGACTACCTTTTCGATTGATCTAGTAACCATCCCAAGTGGTTTATTCCGCCTGTAACCACGGAAAACTATCATTTATTACTTTTATATCATAGTCCAAGATCAAATAAACTACTCAAATTACGGATAACATCTCCTTACTTCATCAACTCAAATCGCAGAGAAAAAAATGCTACTATGCCAGTTTCGCCCCGTTTCACTTTCGACCCGGTAAGTTCGACCCGCAACATAATCAAGTTCGACCCGTTGAAATTTCAACCAGCATAAAAATGTTTTTTCTTGCTTATACATTATGATATGCTTTAAAGGGACTCCGAGGTGCCAGACACATCATAGCTTAAGATGTATATCAAACCTAGTTGATTTGAAAATCGAAATGAAAATTCCATAAAATGCGTTTTTTGGGGTGATATCTTCCGTCAAAGTTGCGAAATGACTTAAGCTGGGCTCCCTGTGGAATATCGCGGATTTGATGGCTTGGGATGCCTGGGCTGTGATGACGTCAGATAGTGGAACATGTCGGATAGCTGGAGTTGAATCAGCCAAAATTTGCTATGGAAATATGGCTGTTCTTTATCAATTTGAGCCAGAAATTGCTTGAGGAGAAGAATATAATACACCCGATGAAAGTGTGAGCGAGGAAAATGAGCTAGAAGAAGTGGCGAACGAGGAAAGGCTTCAAGGAATCGATTAAAGTCAGCAATGTGTTGTGATGGAAACAGCTAGATGATATGTGTTTATGTTGTTAAATGATCTTGAATCATAAACGTACAACAATACACAAGGTTATTAAGTATATGGAACAATTTATTTCACACAATATTAAATATTTTCTGATGTTAACCCTTTCACCAAAGGGATCCCAGCTCAAAAAATACTCCACACAACAGAAAACCAGCAAAATTTAACCCCTTTTATTCAAACTGATATTTAAGCATGAAGGAGTTATT
Organism: Actinia equina; assembly: GCA_011057435.1. NCBI lineage: Eukaryota > Metazoa > Cnidaria > Anthozoa > Actiniaria > Actiniidae > Actinia > Actinia equina. Next base: position 12,933 of record WHPX01000004.1, read on the forward strand.
TTCATTAATAGGAACCCCATATTCAAATGAAAGGTTTGGAAGTGTACTTTCTATTCATGGTGTTGGTTCGGCAAATGAGCATCTCTGACATGAGATTGAGGCTGTCAATGTTACATTTTATTGAAAAAATCACAGGGACATAAAAAATGCCAAATATGTCAAGTTAAAAATCACTTCTTTTAAAGAAATCAATTAAAAAACACTTCTTCTAAGTATTTTATAAATAGTTTATATAAATAATGGGCTTTCATGAAGATAAAGGTTTAAAAATGTGTAAATATTTACAAACGTGTTCTTAGTATGCATTGCGATGGGTTGGCTAGAATGTAGGTTTGCTGTAGAAGTTTTCAAATTATATGACAAGGCATTTTTTGATATAAAAAATGTCAGTCCAAGAACTATGGTTAATCAGATATTTCTGTCAGCATTACATATGAAAGTTCGGTGCCTACAACCTACAATTTGGAAAGAGTAGCCATTATCCGGAATGAATTGACAGGAAGGATAGATTACTCTTTCCAATATTCTACCTTGGTATGCCATACTCTGAAACAGTTGAGTTCCCTGCTGATGCACAAATACACTTTACAGCAGTCACACATGAATGTTGTCTTGGTTAATTTATGAGGAACCTCTCTCTTTGGGACATCTGGGTGAGAAGCCATGTACCGGCGCCTTCTCTCAGTGCAGACTTGACAGGTGTGGTCACAGCCAATACCCTTGACAGGAAGATGGTCTCCAACATTGTCAAGTCTGAAGGGGTTTGCCTGCCTTTTCCTTCCAGGTCTCAACCTTTGCATCCTCCAATTCCCAACCAGCTGCAGTATTAACTCCTCTCTAAAGGTTGCAAAGGATCTCTTTCTCTTTCCAGGGGGGGTATGATCTACAAAAAACCCTTCAATGACGTAGGAGTTAAAAGCCACAGCCTCAAGGAATTTCATAACTAGTCGCATGTACCAGCGCATTTGCCTCCTATTCTTCATAACAGTTGTGAGTTGATCATTACTATCTACTCCACCCATGTTAGAATTATAGTCCTCTATCATGGAATGCGCTTGTACATCAACCAAATCATATCCACCACCCCGTCGTCTTTGGTTTCGCTGAAGTGTAGTTACTTGATCTGGAGAATGAATGGAGGACAAGAAATGGACTAATTTGTTGTCTTTCCAGCTAAGGGCAACAATGCCATGATAACTCCTATGTTCAAAGCTGCCTCGTGGTCCCATCGTCGATGCTTTGAGATTTTTCAAAGCTGGTGGAAACCCTTTTCTGTTGGAGCGAACAGTACCACAAACATAAATACTACGTGGCTGCAAATAAAGGCACAAGGCAAGACTGTTGTAAAAATTGTCAATGTATAAATAGTGTCCTTTCCCGTGTAAGTCACTAGTTAGACGTGCTACAACAGCTCCTGACTTTCCTATATCTGAAACTTCCTGTTCCTCTCTAGCTTTGCCAAGATAGACCTCAAACCTGGACAGATATGCTGTTTCTGAGTCACACAGTTCATAAAGTTTGATACCCCAGCGGACGGGCTTTGATAAAATCCGTTGCTTAAAAGAAAGTTTTCCTTTGTAAGGTATCATACATTCATCAATGCAGATTTTTTTCCCGCAATTGAAATTTCTTTTGAAAGTCAACTGCATTTCTTCAACGAGAGGCCTGATCTTAGCAAGTTTATCTTGTCTAGCAACTTCATCTACTCTATCTCCATCCAAACTATCTGGATCCGAAAAAAACACATAACGATTTAAAAACTGAAATCTTTTTAATGTAAAAACATGCTGAAATCCAGGTACTAAAAAAAGCCACTTTCTCTCATCTTGTCTAAAGTAGTTTTCATAATTAGGAAGGTTAACGTCTCTGTTCATAGTAAGCAACAGCGCAAGAAATGCTTTGAGTTCCCTAATATCAGTCAATGGCTTATCTGGGTGTTTTCCTGTTTTAACCGTCAACCAACGGTTTGTCCAGCCAACCACCTTTAGCAAGAATTCATCAGAAATAAACAGCTTGAAAAGATCAATGGGTTGTCCTTCACCAGGCATTTGGTTGATTGTTGGTCCACAGTTTCTTCTGTTAAAAACAGTGCGCGGCTTGTCTTCATAAAACGATCGAAAGACTTCTCCATCACGATCATTTCTCCAATCAATATTGTCCGGTATTTCATAAACAAAGCCTCCAAAATCTTCTTCATCACTCGATTCTCCAAAGATATCCTCTAAATCCTCGTCAGAATCACTCTCTGAACTTTCTGAGTCCTCTGAATCACTCATAACAACGTTTGGTTTTTAAAAAATGGCGCCCGTAAACGCACGCTTCATCCGAACCTTTCATAGCTTCTTCATCAAAATATCATATGACACAATATGGCGGAAAGCACGTGCCTTTGGGGTTTCAGCATTATAGATTTCGTCAATATGATTTAGGCCCCTCTAGAGCCAATTAACCGGTAGTTTCCAGCTCCCAAACATCAAACGATCGAATTCCCGGAAAACCGGGATAGTTCGTACGGGAAACAAAATTAAAATCCCGGAAAAGCGGGTTACTTTGGTGAAAGGGTTAAACTCAACACAATTTTTAGACATGACATGCACTACGACTGTTGTGGCTGAATCGAGTGCTTAGGACTGCATTTTTATTTTTTTTAAATGTTAAGAATAAGTGAGTTTTTTTAGTATTTTATATTACGTTCTCATATTCCAAATAAGTGAGCTTTTTTCGGTATTTTCTATTTAATATACGTCCAATGCATATTCATTGCGCTGAAATGCTTTTCCAGCCCTCTGCGTTGTGCTAGTTTATATCGCCAATTTACATGGTGAGTGCATGGTTATCTTCGCAATTAAGATCAGAATAGTAATCCCAGCATGTGTAGTATCTAAGATAAGATCTACCTTCCCTGAACGTATATGAGGAAGATACTGGCTTTATAGAAGATGGAAGTGAAGATGAAGTTGCTGACACGTACACACCACACATCGATTTCTTGAAGCCTTTCCTCGTTCGGCACTTCTTCTAGCTCATTTTCCTCGCTCACACTTTCATCGGGTGTATTATATTCTTCTCCTCAAGCAATTTCTGGCTCAAATTGATAAAGAACAGCCATATTTCCATAGCACATTTTGGCTGATTCGACTCCAGCTATCCGACATGTTCCACTATCTGACGTCATCACAGCCCAGGCATCTCAAGCCATCAAATCCGCGATATTCCACAGGGAGCCCAGCTTAAGTCATTTCGCAACTTTGACGGACGATATCACCCCAAAAAACGCATTTTATGGAATTTTCATTTCGATTTTCAAAATCAACTAGGTTTGATGTACATTTTAAGCTATGATGTGTCTGGCACCTCAGAGTCCCTTTAAATTTCGTATATATGAAACACATCATGAGGGTGAGATCGCATTTCTAAGCAAAATGTGTAGAAGTATTAAGTAATTATAATAATAATAATTATTATTATTGGTAGTAGTATTTAGTATTAAGTATTAAGTAATTATGTAGAAGTCTGCTTTTTAAATATATATTTACCCTTTTTGTGAACGAACCTTTTTGAACACGCTGCAGTGGCGGATCCAGGGTTTTTCAAAATGGGGTCCATATCGGGGAATAGACTGCTATGACGTCATATTGACGTCATATGATGTCAAAGTATTAATTTTGTTGCTTTTACCTACTATATAAGCGCTGTTAGTTTGAATAAAAATTATAAAATTTGTCTTACTTTATTCAATCGCCCAAAACAAAGGACAACCTCATCTTTCGGGGATGGAATTGCTCGAAAGCTTTTACCAGCTCTACCATTTTATAGTCATCAAAAGCGAGTTTGTTGCAAAAACTTTGATGAGCTTTCATCAGGGCCAAACCAGATATTCCCTGATATCGTTGAATGCCTATCAGTCCTAATAAGTTTCAGCTGACTGAAACTTCTCTCGCTTTCACATGAAGTAATGGGTAGAGTTAAAGCCAGTTGAAGCAATATGTGTATATTTGGGAACTGCAAACTGCTACAGGATTGAAAGGCATCAGCCAATTTATTTGGAACCTTAGAAGGATTGCCGACTGATTGCTGTTTCCACTTTCGGATCCACACCTTATACTCTGTTGTAAACATTTGCGAATAAGGCAAATCATCATTATAGAATTTAACCGTTTCATCAAGTTTTACTGGAAGCTCAGCATTGTCTTCTTCATTGAAGCATTCACTTAGAAGAAGGAAAAGTAGGCTAAGCTGTGTAGCATCATGAGCAGGGTTATGTACAAATCGTTCCTGCAGCTAGGCAATCACATGCGAGATTAACTCATTATACAATGTAACTCGGAAATAATCTTCTGAGCTAGATACGTCTCACAATTCTAGGCTTCTCCAGCTGGAACTCCTCTCCATAGAAATGTTGTCCAAACCTTGTTGTCTCCTGGAAAATCTTCTTAAACTCTGCTTCAGAATTTTCTCTCATAGTTGTTAGTGTAGAAGTACAAGAGAATGTACTTACCGGTATGCATATGCAACATCAATTGCTCGCATCTGCAGCTTAGCTGTTAGTTCTCTCAGTAAGAAAAGGACCTGCTGGAGAATCATGATGCATAAAAGGAATGTCGATGACTCAATTTGAAACAAAAATCCATTTGCCTTTGTCACAGTTTCGCTATCCCACGTCCAGTTTGTACCGAGCGCTTCGAGTTGGTTTGGGTAAACCATGGCCTCTAATGCTGTATGGATGGAGGGAAGCATTTCTACGAAAACAATGTAAGCATCAATGCGTAGAACCCAACGCGTTTGGCAAGCATCCTTTAGCTTCTTTGTAAACGGTAACCGGATGTATATGTTTACTCGCTGTCACTTAAAATATCTGTATCACAGTCACTTGACTTATTGTCTGACGGCTCCCACTCATCTGTTTCTTCGAAGCGTATAAACACGTCTCCACCTTCCACTTATTGATTCCGCGGATTTATTATCTCCTCTTTTCCTGGTAGGGAAATAGTCATGCTATCGTACAATACTGTCCAATTTCATCCGGCCTTCCAAGAAATGGCCGAATAATTGGGTGAACCAAGCCTGGTATATGTGTTTCTCCAGTCATGAAATGCTCCACAATTTTAACAGTTATCAGATATCTTAGATTACAAATGTCAGCTCCACGAGAAGAGATTCGAAGTGCTGTTTGCAAATATACCGATGGTTGATAAATAAGCTCAACATCTCAGCCGTCACGAGTCCTTTTGGCGGCAAGCTTTAATTAATCAGGATAATATTCTAGTTGATGAATAAGATGAAAATACAAATAATATTGTCATTCTTTGTTGCTTTCCCTTTTTACTTGAAAAATGATGTGATTGCTTGAAGTTTTTCATTGGATTTTCGCTTGCTCATCTGATTACATTGATTAATTTGATTTTCGGGAATTCCAATATGGTGGTTCAGTTCTGAAAAGACTGCAAGTAGAATATGCATGCTTCCGCATGCTAGCTGTATTTCAGGTAGTCCATCCAGTTGGTCGGGGATCGGGCCGGCGAAAGGCGATGGCTCGAACTGTTTGGAGTACTCGAGCTACCAGTGCGACGCCAAAAAACAAGCTATAACTACAGGATACAACCACAAACTTCTGTAATCTTTTTAATAAAAATTTACAAAATATTTTTTTCTTGATATCCAAAAATTCAAACCAAATAAATAAAAAAAATAAAAAAAAAGCGGGTGCAGCGGACCCCATCGCACTACCCCGGGATCCGCCACTGCGCTGAGCATGTAGGCAGAACTGAACGCGTAATTACTTGCTATTTCTCATTGAAATTACTTCAATAAAAGAAAAAATATAACTACATGGCCAATCGAAAAAACTTGGAATAAAAAAAGAAAGTATTAGTGATTGAAAGAGCAGAGCGGATGCGTGCCACTCAATCTGCTTCGGAGGAAATAGACTTCATACTTAACGTTGAATCTACAAGCGACAATTTGTCTTATAGAAAGAATATCATAAAGGTAATTGTTCCCATTTTTAAAACATCTAATCTAACATTAATATATATTACCATAATGTATAAACATTCAGAAAAAACGCACACAAATCCATCAAAACAAAAATCGTTTATTTTAACGGATGAAGCTTAATTACAATTACACATCGCTTTAATCAAAGTATATCTAGCTGATCTGGCAAGATTACGAATATATTTATATAAAATTTAGTTTAGAGTTGTCTTATTAAAGTGCCTATCACCCTTCTGACAATATTCACAGTATTGATTCTACATGGCGTAAGATGTGGAAAAGCCCGAAAATATTTTATAGTTTGAGTGCGGCTTCTTGAAGTTATGAAGGTTTTTCCATGGCATATGCTAATATTGTGACGTATGAGGAGTAATCATTTAATATACAAAACATTACTGGCACAGATAAATTAAATTTGAAAAACGTCATCGTTTTGCCCATTCTCTTATAGAAATTATTGCAAGCTATTTTTCACATAGAAGCCGGTGTTTGGAATTACAAGGAACAACAAATAACCATAAAATGCCTCCTCATAAGTCACAGCATTAGCATATGGCATGGAAAAACCTTCATAACTTCAAGAAGCTGCACTCAAACTATGATTTTTTTTCAGATTATTCGACATCTTACGCCATGTAGAATCAATACTGTGAATATTGTCAGAAGGGTGATAGGCACTTTAACAACCTAATATTACAACCAATTTAGTAATCTACCCGACAAGTCTGACTTATCATGGCAAAGCAATATCTTTAAGCCAAAATACTATTAAAATACATTTATTTAATTAATAAATTGTTATATTAATTTAAAAATAACAACTGTTACTACTAATGATAAATGTGTTGATCTACTATATCACTCAGCTCTAGGCCCATTCAAGTGGGCACAGCGTTTCAGAAGCTGCCACTCATTAATTTTATCCTCCGTATACTCTTCCCAAAAGGAAAACAACTTGGCTTGTAAGATACCTTTCTTATGAACTTGAATGACCCATTGTCTTCTCTGTATTGGGTCTGAAGACCCAATTCTTCAACCTGCAATGAGAAATGAATAAAGAATGAATGAGTGAGTGATGAAATAAGTAAAAAAAAGTGAAAAGAGGGAATAAATAAGATAACATACCTTTCTCCACAAAGCTTGTGTCCAGTGGAAGACACATCCCTTTATCTTGACACCAGGCAGAATCATTCTGATGGCCCCCCAAATAGCCGCCTCAAAGTCTATTGTGACTAGCTGTACTTCAGGATCACTTCAGGCTTTTTCTTGCCTGACATCAGCACAAATAGCAATGGGACTTGCTTGGTGTTTTCACCACTTCTCACGAAGGCATTCACTGTGAGAAGTTGTGTAAAAGGGTGGCGAACCAACCGGAATGTGGCATCAACAAACCAGGTCTTGGCTTTACTGAGATATTTTAGTTGTTCCCTGGTGGCAAACAGGATGTGACGACATTTTGAAGTCTTGATATCTGCTTGCAGGAAATTGTCAGGAATGTGCTGTGGGTCAAGGTGGAAATCAATATCACTTGGATCATCGGGACAGAGTTTTTGCCGAAGACTGTTGGCTGCTCTGCTGATGTATTCAGGCCTTGGCAGGGTGGGACAAGGTGCAGATGTCAACTTCTCTAAAAGGACCTAAAACAAAATGAAGAGCAAGTATTAATTAATAAATTATGAAGAAAGACACATACTGATTGCTGTTCATGCATGCTTACCTCCCGAACAATGGCTGATGCAGGCTTGAACACATCTTTCACAGCCTCATCTTTAACAGCACAGCCATCGCAAGCCAAGGCTTCCTGACGAGAGCCAACCAATTTACCACAAAAAGCACAGCTATTTTCAGACATTTAAAAAGAATCGATGATTTTCGTATTACTAGCTAGTCACTTGTGTTTTGGTGAATGAATGAACTCAGGCGTATGGGTCTCTGGTTTATAGTGCATGGGTGGATCGTAATTAATTGTTCAGATAATAGCCGAGGAGCTAGAAGGACTTGAATATTTCAGTGCTTCTAATTTCACTCCATTGTTGGTCATTGAACTTTAAAAGTCGATATTGTTTGTCAAGTGATCGGTTAGCTTGGTGACGCTACAGAACAACTCCATCCGAAAAACATTATTTCCAATGACAGAACTAGCTAACATTTATTAAAAAAAGCATTCAATAAGTAGAGTTGACATTTTCGTGGAAGAAACAAAGGTTTTTAGCTACAAAATGTCGTGATTTTTACAACTCGAAGAAAGGGGTCGAACTTTAAAAATCCCTTTTGTTTGTCAAGTGATCGGTTAGCTTGGTGACGTTACAAAACAACTCCATCCGAAAGACATTATTTCCAATGACAGAACTAGCTAACATTTATTTAAAAAAGCATTCAATAGGTAGAGTTGACATTTTCGTGGAAGAAACAAAGGTTTTTAGCTACAAAATGTCGTGATTTTTACAACTCGAAGAAAGGGGTCGAACTTTAAAAATCCCTATTGTTTGTCAAGTGATCAGTTAGTTTGGTGACGTTACAAAACAACTCCATCCGTTATTACCATTAAACATGACAGACTTAATTTGGCTGAATGGGTTTTCCATGAACGTTTACCGTCAAAACTGCTGAATACGACAGTTAAGCAGCAAAATACCAATATAATCTTTATTACTCTTTTATTTTCTTAAACAAGAAAGATTACAGCCGGATACTTATGGTGTGACATATATTTTCCAGACTGTGACGCAGAATGGAGTCATAACGAACGGAGGGTTTCATTTGCTCATGACAAGTAATTTACAAGATGATTATCAGATAGTTTCTTAACCAGGATAAACGATCAGAACGGATAACCACATCTGTGTTTTGTGTTTATATTTTGTGGAATATCAGTCTCCCAGTATTAGTTTAACTATTTGGGATTACTGTATTTGGAAGGACAGTTTCAGAGTTTGCAAATTACAACTTCAATATCTGCCTTCAGATATCTTCATCAAAGTTAAACGCGGTGCTATATGCGAGAAAAAAATTCAAATTCCAAGTTAAAGACTAAAGTAACTTTCAGTATTACATTTTATTTCCTTTAGTGGAGGTTTATGTATAAGGCATGTAACGGGTCGAACTTGATTGTATTGCAGGTCGAATATTACCGGGTCGAAAGTGTAACGGGGCGAAATTCTTGCAATGTGCAATTCTGATGTTAAGGCATAGAACTACGCTGGTACAACAAGGCTGACTTCTCTCTTTCTCTTTCCAGTGGCTTGTGCACAGAGTTTGTTTTCAGTGTTCGCTTCAATAAAGTTTTTCAATAATCTTGACAATTCTATGGAACATGTCCACCAAGCGTCTCCTTTTGGCTTAATTTTAGGTAAACACCAATTGCGTTAGAATCGTGATCTTGTGCCTCAGCCACGTGTCCCGCTTACGTTCAAGTACTTGATCCATTAATGGAGACCACACAGACTTGTAAACGTGATGCCCTCTGATAACTGTCTCAAAGTCAATTTTGAAATACATTTTAAATTCCACTAGTAAGCTTCTTGACATTTTCTCAGTTTTCTGCTGGACTTGCTGACCAAAAAAACAACTGTTTTGCTTCATTACAATTAAACTTGACACACTGCTGCATATCACAACCACTGCAGCATGTATGGCACTGTAGATCTGCTGACAGTTTTATATTGTCATGGCCAATCCAAGAGAACTATTCCCACATGCCAAGAAATGGCATTCTAATTTCAACGACTGTTGTAGCAAGCCGTGAAATTCCTTTAGACTTTACGTAACTGTTTAACATGCTTTACGGTAAACATTTTTTGTAATCACTATGGCCAATTCAAATACTCAAGATATAATTTCCCATAAAGGGAAAGAAAACAGAAGTACAGCCTTGCACTAAAGAAAGAAGTGATTACGTTTGCGGAAGTACACAGCAATCGACCTGCTTCTTGGTGCTTTCAGCTGGATGAAAAGAGAGTATGAGAGTGGCGAGCAAACAAGATAAACATCCAAACTTTGCTTGAAACCAAAAAGGGTAAAGAAAAGGGCCTTGGAAATTTGTTAGAAGACATGCCACTGTGTACAGTTGGTTGATTGATCCTAATGCATTAAGTGGAACATCAGAATCAAAAAAATGATATTCCTTTTATTCTCCTGATGGCCCTTTCAACATGAATTCGAACACTAGCTATTGCTTTGGTTTTTTGTACATCCTTTGTTGAAAACTGAGCTTGACTCTCTAAGAAAGGAGGAATATTGAGCTGTACTCCCTTTTCAAATAAAAGGTCCTCTACATCAAAACCTTTGTCTGCCATAACTGAATCTCCCATTTCTAACAAATCCAAAATACCACAACACCTAGTGATTTCCTTATCAGATATTGCTCCAATATATAACCCAGAAACAAAGGAGGCTGCCCCATAAGGAATTATCCCAACCAAACCTTTCAGGGTGGTATTGCTCTTATAGGAAGAATATAACTGAGATTGCAGAAGTAATGGACTAGGGGTCTGAACAAAAATCTCACTACAGTCTATGATTAATCTAGTCTTTGGATATAGTCTGGTAAAACATTCAGGCATGTACTGATCGACCGCCTCCCTTGAAGGCCACAATGGTTGGCTCCCCAACATAAAATATAAAAAATTACACCATGAAGTTATTTTCCTACTGACAGAAGAACCATGGATTTGGAATCTGTGAGCAAGGTCTTGCGCAAATAAACCTAGTCTAAGTCTTACTAAAAACATAAACAGTTCATCTATGACTAGCATATTTCGTGCCCCTGGGCAGCTCTCCCTCTCACCTGTAGCATATATAGCAATAAAACATTCTCTCTGCAGTTTAACAAAATCAAAAAAAAATTTTATGTGCTCATAGGATGGAAAACCTGTATAAAACCTTATTGCATCATTATCTGTAGAAAACCTTTCTACTCCAAACTTGTATATAGCAAGCTGCTTCACAGCAACTAGCTTAGCATTCTGAATTTCTACTTCAGCTTGTGCCTTCACTGCCTTGACCTGTTCCAATGCAGCAGCTATTTCTTGTCTACTGTTTTCCAGTTCTGTTTTTTTCTGTAAAAGCTCTAGACTGAGTGCTTCTAATTCTTCCTGCACCGTTGGTCTTTGGGGTTCACTAGCCTCAGAAATTTCATTGTTGTCATCAATGTCACTCTCGTCAGTTTGTGTTTCTCTAAGAATAAAATAGTCATTCTTTACTTATAGGCAAGCACATAAGTACACTTATGAATGAAAATATTGGCCTTACCTGATGACATTACGAATGATCTTCCTTCTCTTAACCCTCTCACTCCCATTGCCCCTTGTGGTGTGATTTCCCTTATTGCCCAAGGGGTTTGGGCAATAAGTGACCACTTATCATATACCAATTTTCAAACAAGCATATCTTGAAAACTAGAAAGATTCAGACTTCACAATATAAAAAAAGTTTATTGTGCACAAAATAAACTTTACTTTGATGTACATTTCAACAGGATTGTGATATTCAAATAGTTAGAATTTCAGTCTAAATCATGACCAAAGTGATATAATCCAAATTCTTACACAGCAATCACAAGTCAGCCTTGGATTGATTGTTATTTATATTCCTATAAGCAACTATTTACACATAGAAATTAATGAAAATAAAAGACAATATATCATTGAAGTTGCATCTGTAATTATTGAAAATTGTCAATTATAGCAAAATGGAAAAATATATACAAAGTCTGAAGTAGTGTTCAATTTTGAATCTCCCGCCATGTTTACAATGCGCAGCTCATAGGCTGAGATTATGGTTTTTAAAACAAGATTTACAAATGCGTAATCCACATCTCTCACAACCTTGTGTGCAGAACTTCACTCGCTTGTTCTTTAGGCAAACTTTACATCGTCCTTTAGACATCTTTACAGGCCAATGTCCTTCTTGAATTGCTCCTTGTGAAACACAGTGCTTCCTCGAACTGAAGCCATCGAGAAGGTCTTTGATCAGCGCTACTCTGAATTCAAGTTGAGTTGTCTTGCGGTGATTTGGAGACAGTGTATACAAAATATAAGCATTAATTATACTTAAGTCCACAGCAACCCAGAACAGATACCTCCACCACTTTTTAGCTCGTCTAGTAACGTTATAATACTGCCTGAGTTGATCGGACTTGTCAACTCCTCCCATGTACTTATTGTAAAGTTTCGCTGCTGGAACTGTAGGGACTTCAATCAAACTGCCATCCTTCTGTTTTCTCTTGACTGTTTCTTCCCCCACAGCATTGCAATTTGTGCTGACAAAGGCCACTGCTTTTTTCTCCTTCCATATAGTGGCTACCACGTTTCCTTTCTGTTGGAATAAAGACTCTCCTCGTTGAAGTTGTTTTATCACTTGTTTGTCTTTCAACTCGCTCGGGAACTGTTTCAGATTGGCTTTTGTAGTCCCACAGAGATACAAGGAGTCCTTCAAAAGGTCCTCGGCAAGACCTACGGAAGTGAAATAGTTGTCACAGTAGATGTGATAGGCTTTTCCTACAAGCAATCTTGTAAGATCGGTGACAACTCGGCCACCAAGGTTGTGTTCCGGGCCGCCATCTTGCTTCCCCGTGTACGCTTGAATTTCGCTCACGAAGCCGTTTTCAGCGTCGGCTCAGACCCAAACTTTGATTCCACGCTTCACAGGCTTCATTGGCATGTACTGTTTAAGTACAATGTTTAATGCCCAGTCAAACTGAGAGGGAATATATCCTCTTTTAAGCAATCGTCTCCCAGCATTGTCAGGGGGAAGGTAATCTTCCTTTTTAAAATGCCTCGAACAAACCCTCGTACTGCTTGTTATCTAGATAAAACAAAGAAAAGATAACTATAAATGCAGCCTGAATGCTCAAATGAGGCAGTAAAAACCAATGAATAATGACAGTTAAATTTTTATTTCAAAATCTTACCTCGAAATAAGGTCCTTCGTCTCTTCGAATCTTAACTAACCACTGTTTGCGAAGTTCTTGGCTTTCTTTTCCACCCGGAATGCGATGAAACAGCAGCTCTTTGTGATATCTTGAATCACCAATACACTGAGGGACACGGCAGTGGTAGCAAGGTTTCTTTTTAGGCTTCAAAGTGGAAGAAAACTATATCTCATCGTGAGACTGAGTTTGTTCATTTGTTGAATCACCTAGCCGTAGAAAAGACCTAAAAGTTTAAGTAAAAATATCAATCATAGCAGTGGTATGGACTCGAATTTCTCTTTCCATTTAAACCCTCTTTAGAATGAAGTTAACTTCTTCGTTTTTTATCATAAAAAGCCGCCGATTAGTTTGTTTAAAAGATAATTTTTTTCAGACATACCTTCGTTATCAGCTATTTTGTTTCTACTGCGACGCCGAAGTCGGCCGCAAAAGCGACGAACTCCACTCCAAACCGCGACGAATTCCACTTAGAACCCTCACTTTACAGACAAGTTCGAGTTGTATTAACTGAATATCTAGAAACGGAATGCTCTTGGGCTTGTATTAACTATAATTCTTTCTTTGAAAGCACGCTTGTATGACCTTTAGATCTCTGTTGTTTACTGGAGAGCTTGCTATGCGGTATCCAAGCACGTGATCTCTAGCTGCAAAAGGCCTATTGCTACTGTTGATAAATTTCCAGTGCAAAAGTTAAGTTCTCCTTCTTCACTGACATGGTCACTGGAAGCAATCTCTGGATCGTATAAATTATATATATATACCCAGACCCCTGGACGTCTACTAACATCAATCTTCCTTTTGACTTTTCATGACTTCTTCGATTGAACGAAGACTCCACACGTACTATGTGAAATCTTGACTTATGAAGTCTAGCATCTCTCGCCTTTGCAGGCCCTGTCAAACATAATCCTTCAAAGACTCCTCAAGTCTCTCTTGTCGTCTTTCCAATGCGCCCCTCTTTCGTCCATTAGATTCGCAAACTGTTTTAAACTTACACTTATATAATAACTTTGAAGGACAAGAAGATAAATATATACTATAAATTTTACCACTGGTAAACAGCAATGCATGCTTGGATAATCAGGGCGCGCATAGGATTGTGGCAGCGTCCGGCTGCCGAGCGCTGCCACTAAAAACGATTCTACTTTTGTTTTAAAATGATTTTGAGTTTTATTTTTGATTTTATTTTAAAATACATTTAATTTTGCTTTTAAGTTTTTTTTTGAAGTAAAAGTGAAATCAAAACGATTTTACTTTTGATTTTAAAATGATTTTGAGTTTTATTTTTGATTTTATTTTGAAATACATTTAATTTTATCGAGCAATTTAATTTTGCTTTTAAGTTTATTTTGAAGTAAAAGTGAAATGAAATTAAAAATAGGATAAAATGAAAAATAAAAGTAAAATGAAATAATAAACAAAATGAAAAGAAATATAAAAATTAAAGTGAAATCAAATTTAAAGTGAAATGCTATTAAAATTAAATGAAATATAAAATAAACTGAAATGAAATAAAAACTAAATGATTTTTTTCGTTGGCAGCCCTCGGCCAACATACCTGTCCATGCTCTTCTACTACACGCTCTCCAAGTTCTTTGTCCAGCGCTTGATAGAAATTCACGTCTTATCCTTCGCTCTCACTATGATTTAGAGGGCCACCAGCTTATTTAGCTATTTTGTAACTATTCGGTGCTACCCTCTTCAACTAAAGAGTTCATTATTTATTATTATGATATTATAGATTCCTATTGGTCCGCCTGAACAGGTTGAAATGTATGACGTTACAATTTATTAGCATTGCACCTGAACTGCAAGTAATTATATGTTGAAAGGAGCAATCTTTATCATTCTTCCTCTCCTCCTTGCCCTTACGATATAACTTAGTTACTGATCAAGAGACCTAAACCAAGAAGTTGAGAAGGGCCGTATTCTTAACCCTGTGCCGTTCAAACACAGAACAGGTCAAAAAGCAATAGCAAATCTTGTGAAACAAATGGAAAACATAAAACTTGAGAAACAACAGGATGAAACAGGGATGATCAAGGAGACAGAGACATTTTTCAGATTTTTATTCTATCAATGCTTTGAGGACATTGCCAACAAAGAAAAGATAGAAGAGACTGAAAGAACCAAGGGAAGAAAGGTCACTCTTGATGAACTAATCCATTGGGAAGCAGACGAGTCTTTTTGGCAAAAGGCCTTTCAGAAAGTCTGGTTTCGTATGCAAAGAGAACTTCCCTTGCCAATATTGTTAGAAGCTTTTGACTCTTTTATGAAGTATGAACATGGTTAGAAAACCCCGAGTACTTAAGCCATTCCTGAGAAACTACCTCTACGAACTTTACTATAATAATGACAGTGGAAAGATGATAAAACTGATGCAGGAAATAAACCATGTTAAGAGGCATGCCTTCTCAGTATCTGACAAGAAAATCTACCTCCAAGAGCTGGCTTGTGACTTGGCATCCCAGACCATCAATCCTTTGTTTGACAACCATCCGATTATCATATTGTGGGATGTATTCTTCCAATACTCCAAATCAAGATGCTGCTACATCCCCGAGATTGATGGTGGGCGTACTGTGAGAAAACTGTTTCAGAGGTTATTCAATTTTTCCATGTTTTCAGGCCCCAGAAACCAATAAGACTGGAGAAATTTTCACTAGTCCCGAAAAAGACATCTGACAAGGCATTTTTCCTCCACAAAAAGTGTACGGATAAAAATGCCCAACCCAATTGCATGACATTCAGAGAATTTGAGAACTTTGAACATTTAAACTATTAACTATCATGCCGTGTACACTAATAATCTAATCTTGTAATTAAATTCTTTGAAATCTCAAACAAAAGTGTTTCTTCATTAATCAACTATTGAAAAGAGTTACCACACTCCCCAAAATACTGCGCACTAAATTATGAGATGTAAAGAGCATGATCCATTCAAGTTCTCCGAAAAGCAACTTATTTTGACTTACGCATCTGACGTGTGTAAACAGCTCTACCAAATTAATTGTAAATCAGTGTTGTGCCTGTAAAGATAAAACCAGTAGAAAACGTATTGTGTTTCATCAGGAAAGATTCTTGTTCGTAGTTGAAAGTCTTCCAAAGTCTCTGGTCTCTTTACCTTTATGGAAAATATTTTGCAAAAAAAAAAAAAAAAAAAAAAAAAAAAATTCACGAGAGGTTTTTGTGATTGCATCCTTTGGCTAAAATATTCGTTAGGCTTTTGTCATTTCTCACTTCAGTCATCAAATCGTCATTAATTACGAGGTTTTGAACAGATGAGTCAATGTTCTCTTCCAAATCCTGAGGTAGTCCTTCCACAAATGAAATGTTTTGTATGGTAACCATCATCTCGTCATATGCAGGTTGGTGCATGTCATAACACCATATAATATTCTGAGGAAGCCCATCGAACATAAAGTCAGCATTTTCTAAGAGTCGTTTAGCGAACTGAGTTTTTCCACAACAGGTGGGTCCAGCGACAATGGCTCCAAAAAGGTGCTTTAGTCTCGTGTCCATTTCAACAGTAAATGTACCAAAAATCATTCCTTGACTGATTTATATAACTTTTTCTTCGATGGAATAAGCCAATACCGCAATTTTTTCTGGTATGTTTTCGAACAACTTTAAACTGTTGATGTTTCGCTTCTTGTGAATAAGGTTTTCTCGGTTCCGTTGGCAAATCGTGAACTTGGGCTAGATGATTAGAAAAGTTCACTAGATATTTTAAACCAAAATTTGGCACTGGACAAGTCTTACAAATGCATTGACTCATGCTATCAACATAATGTGTTAACGAAAATGACTCTTCGAATTCGAAAACGACGAATTTTATCGAAATTTCGAAGGGATAAAAGGGACAAAAGCATATATCTGTCGTTTTATTTAAGGGTCTTTATTTAATTTCACTGTCGGTTCTCGGAAACCAGTATAGACTAAAGTATCCCAAGTTACTTTGTGTGTAGCGGTGTGCGACTTTCACTTTCTGTAGCAGCCATTACGTGACCTGTACGAGGCAAAAACTCATGAACTTGTATTCTAGGTTTTCATTCACGTGACCAAATCCTTGACAACCGTTGCTATCCACCATAGTGGTGTACAAACAAGCACTTGAAGTGCTTGTAGTATGAAGTAAAGTTAATATTAATAATAATAGTTAAGATGGATCTGTGCTTATTTGTGGATTGCCACTTAAGAAGTGGTCGAGATAAAGATGTTTCCTTCTTCAGAGTGCCAGTAATTGATAGAAATCAAGAGGCAGAAGAGCTTTCAATAAAGCGTCGAACGAAGTGGATCGCGGCTATAAGCAGAGATGAATTGACGGAACAAATCCTTAAAAACGACCGTGTTTGTAGCCGTCATTTTATCTCCGGACGTCCAGCAAAACCGTGGGATAAATATAATGCTGATTGGGTGCCTATACTCAACCTTGGGCACACGAAAACTAACAACAAAGACAAGGGAAAGTAGTCCAGGAACGAGCAGAGAGAGCCAAAGCTAGAAGACGCGAAAACGTCACTGTCAGATGGATCATCAAATAGGTCATCATCACTGATGTCAGATAGATCATAAACACTGTTATCGTCATCACTGCAAGTAAGATCTTGTGGACTCAAAGAAGTACAAGTGGTAGATTGTTTGGAAGAAGTTGATGTAGAACCATTACATTCAGCTTGTGGTGTGGTGGTGGTATGGGATGCTTTGGGCAGTTGTTGGAAATCCATGTACTCTTGCTGTTGTTTGGCATCCTTTTATAATTAAGGCAGTCTAAATGAAAGAATTTTCCATTTTGACAGTCTTTACTGTGTCATTCAAGAAGCCTTTGATCTGATCTTGGCTTGGACTTACAAATGCAGATGCTATTCAGGCTCTGCTGCATTCCTGGTTTTTGCACTTCTTTTGAATTCTGGCAACAGACGACAGGTAGGACAATACCAAATCCTCTGGACTTGATCACTTATTCCCAGACATGATGAATGAAACTTTATAAAAGGGAACTTGGGGTTGGAGCAGGTGATGGTTTCCTCTTCAGTAGCTTTTCTGCAATAACAAATAGAATTGTCATTGCACACTACTGAAACTTGTGTTAGACTTGGCATGTGGCATTTTCTTGTGTACGATCGACCCAAAACTTCTGGGAGAATGCAAATCCTCCAAAACTTGGTCAGCTTTGGTTGTAGTGATTCCCACAGGATGTAATCAGGATATATCTTTTCATGATAAAACACTGGTTGATTACTAGCAATGAAGGCAAAGACAACAAAGTCACAGTACTTCATCTTAGTTATATTCAGCTGCTGCTGGACTTGGAAATAGTACTGGTGGTTTCTCTTCATCCTGAATTGACCATTTACCTTTTCAAGACAGGAGGTCTTCTTTGAGATGTAGGAATTAAAATCACCATTTTCAATTCCATAGGGACATTTAACCTCCCCACAACCATCACCACAACAGGAACAAGAAGGCATGAAGTCAGGAGTGGCATGCAACCAGGGATGTTCTTTATCCACAATAATTCCACAATACCCAACTTGAAAGTCTTTGTGAGTCTGCTTCATAAGAGATACATATGCCTCAACAGCAGATGCCTCATGTTTCTTGCCATGGGTCACAGCTTTCAAGGTGACTTTAAACAAGTGGGAGTAGCAGAGAGACTTTATGAAAGACTGTGAAGGCTGCGTCGCATTACTGTGTGCCACAGACCAACTGACTGAAGCACCAATGCGGCCAGCCCAATGTCGATAGAAGAGGTTACCCTTGGATTGCTTTCTTGTGTCTGCTTCAATGGCATGTAGTGCTCCAATCATCAAGGTTTAAGTTGACTTCGAAACATTTTTTTAGCAGGTCTGGATAGCTGAAGTTGAGGTAACCAGGGTCATATAAATCTGGTATTGTAGCAACATGTTGGCTTCTTGATATAAATCTATCACAATAAGGTTTAAAGAGACTTAGGATGACTGGTTTTGCATTCAAACCATTCAACTTTTCCAGCTGAGCGTTCATTTCATCCTCATTTGGTGGTCTTAATAACAGTTCCTTCTTAACTTGAAGTAATCCAAATGGGGATCGGAGGGTCATTCATATGCTGGGAATGTCGCACCTTTGCTAAGACCACGTACTTTCCCGTGATAACCTTCCCTTGTACGCTGGTGATAAATCCAGAAACCATCTGATTATACGCTTCCAAACTCTTAAAGGCTTTGAACTGCTTAGCTGTATAAAAGCTGGTATCCAAAACCAAATAGGATAATAGATCCGTAGCTTCGATAGGAGGTTAACATTCCGGATCCAACTTCGCATTCCACAGTGTAGCCGGGTCGATACCAATCACTGAAATTTTCTCTACATAGCAACGTTTTACACGACTTTCTAGCTTTTTAGAGTATTCCGATAACAGAGGAACAATTGGGCAATCTTTTTCATCGGGTTTTTCTAATATTTCTTGAGCAGATTCGTCAGATTCCTCGCTACAACTTTCAAACATACTAAAACCTAAGCCAAATTATTGCAATTTGACATATGCAAATTAGCCGTCTTTACACCAATATGGCCGATGACCGGAAATATGATACCCTATGACGTAAAGTGAAAACCGAGAATTGTTTATTTATAATACTCTTAATCTACATACATATTTGTTTGGATTTGTGCCAATTGTAAGAGTTATATCGATTGAGTTAACTTTGTCACGCAGTGTCATACCTGATGTAATATTGGATTTTATTTGGTACATCAAGTAATGCTGCTTTTCACATATTTGAGTATTTCAAGTTTAAGTAACAAATATGTGTAATTCAGATATTTAGGAAAAGCAAAACTTTGAAATGACCAAATGTGACCCTTGATTTATAGTCTTTTGGACAGTCACAATTGAAGTATATTTATGAGAGTTTATCGCCAACGCGACTCGTAGAAGGTGTGATATTTTTTGCCCATTTTATACAAAGCAAACATGTTTAATAAACCTTACTTACTCCTATACTAGATGTTGAAGTAAGGCGAATGAGAGCTGGGCTACGGGACTATATTGAACAAGTAATGCATCAAAGAGTTGTCACTCTTTGTTGTCGGAACAAGAGCGACACGTCTCTCTCTCAATTTCTCCAAAACACTGACGTGAAAGAGTCTAAAAGCGACTTGTACTCCTTCAAGGCCGGGTACACAAACAGACACAAATCATCTTTTGAAACACAATGAACATACAATAATGAAATATCTTGAAAAGCATTTGCCGAGTCCAAATACCGCCACGTTTTTGTGCACTCTAAGCCGGTCAAAGAAGTTATGACGTCATGAAAAGGTGATAATATAGTATCAAACACAATGCATTCTGGGATACTGGTGGAACCTCCTTTGCTGCCCATCCAAAGATATCACAACAATGAAGAACATACGTCAGATTTTCACCAACGACTGCTTGCAAAATAACAATTGTAATTGTGTTCTCTGTCAAAATAATGCACAGGATTTTGATCAACTGGTGCTGTGATAGTAATGTGAGTTCCATCAAGTGCACCCATAACCTGGGGTTATTGGCATGTTGTATACTGCTGAAAACCAGCTATTGCTTTTGATATTTCCCTCATCGTGGATGGAAACTTGATAAATCTGTTTGCTAATCTATTCAAGGCTAGGCAAAACTCATTGGTAATTTTAACACAGGTTGATTTTCCAACATCAAAGTGTGCAGCAATTTCTTGGTAGCTACTACCACCTCCAAGTTGCATAAAGAAATAGCTACACGCTTGCTAACCGGTACATCTTATCTGAATTTTCTTGCTCTAGCTCGGAACCGACTCGAGCAACAAGCTCTTCAAAAGTATTTTTTGTCATATGGAAATGTTCTTTCCAGTACATGGTTTGGGAGGCTTTGTTAAGCTGTACTTTGAACCAGCCAATCTGTGACCGAGGTGAAGTCCAAAATCGCCTCTCATGGCGTCTAGTTAAATTTTGATAACACAGTTGCAGAAATACGAATGCTGCTGTGTTCTGCAATAACCGCTGCCTACGGTAAGCAAACTGTTGCTGTAGTACTTGAAATAATCGCCTTCTTGTGTGACCTCTACACAAACTTTGGTTTTCACGTGAAGTTACAATCGTAAGCCAGATAAACAACAAAAGATAAATGTTCATGTCGGGAGCATGAACTGAAAGGTGAATCGGTTACAAAGGTTTATGTTTATTTAACCTACACTAATAAGACAAGCTATGCTGTCTTAAGATTGTTAAAATCATATATCAAAAGAAACCCATCTCAAGCCTATTCAGTGGCCCTAGTTTGACCGCCTAGTTTGGCCTATGTGGTACAATGTTCTTTGTGCCAACTTCCCATATTACTTTGACACCTTC
Source organism: Actinia equina (assembly GCA_011057435.1). Taxonomy (NCBI): domain Eukaryota; kingdom Metazoa; phylum Cnidaria; class Anthozoa; order Actiniaria; family Actiniidae; genus Actinia; species Actinia equina. The sequence goes on from WHPX01000004.1 coordinate 34,213, forward strand.
TAAGCTCTCAACATTTCTTGGGGTGTGCAAATCTCTAAGTCATTTCACTATAATTTGGTTCGCACAACCATATAAATAAATATATTGAGTGTGTGTGTAAATGATTATGTGCAGATCTTACGCAAAATGATTCAATACAAGATGGTTCTGCTTTTTTTTATCCAATGTATTTTAGATTCAATCTCATCTTTACTTGAATAGTCCCGTAAATATTAAAAAATTTCAATGCTATAAGCACGATCAGTGACAGTGCACTCAACAAAGTTCATTATGTATTTTTCATTGGCCAAAAGTAGTAAAGAAATCATGATAGACTCTGTAGAAATTCTTATTAGTTTCTATGGATGCCTCTTCTGGGGTCTGACATGTTGCCTAAGACTGGAAAGGCAGTGTATCCCGAGGTAAGATGCTGTTACACTCAAACAGCAGTCTTCAATCCCTTGAAGAGGCAGTGGTGTCAGCTCAACACAACAAGTGTAACAAGTCCCACATTTTGGTGTTGAAAATTCTATGTTATTATTTATATATATAAAAATGAGAGATGATGGGAAATCTGGAGGCCATATCTCAAGTTTTTTTGCTTTGGCTAACTTTAGCCAGGAACATACTTCTTTCTCAAACTTTTCAGGCTCTTCTACTGTTGCATCTTTGAATCTTTCTTCGAATTCTGCCTGCATAGATTCCTTTGCCACATCCAACATTTGGAAACACAGGGCCATTACACCAAGCACCTCTAGACTTCCTTTCACTTTATCGCTTAATTTCGAACCCGAAACACAAGAAAAAGAATATATTGCCAAGTCTATCAAGGGATTTTTTATATTGTTTTTTCTTTGTGTTTGTACCTTCACCTTCAATCACCATGTTTTAATTTGTGTCCATTGCAGCACATGCGAGATGTATAAAACCATGTAGAATAAAAATAATGACATACAATTAACAAGTGCCAAAATAATTCCTGAAGTACAGTAAAAATCTGCTTGTAAGTGATTAACTCGTGGATAAGCGAAGCGTAGAAACGAGTTATTGTGAGGGGTTTGAATATGCAAATGTGTCACTTGCTCACTCGCTCATTTAGATGTTAGCAGATCGATAGTTACGTTATCTTACGTTAACTGATTTCCAATACCCCAGTTTATATTTGTTATAGGCTAAGTTAACTTCCTGACAAAATATACAGGAATGCAGGCTTAATCTCATTCTCAATAAGCCATGTGAGAGCAAAGTTGATGCTTCTATCAGTTTTTACTGTTTATTTTAAATTTGCTTTCCATTTATTCACCTTTCTTCTTTGCAATTAGCGACTGCAACTAAGACAGAAATTGCACTCTCTGGACTTTTCTTTGCAAAGTCAATGGCATAATCCCTACAGTTATTTGATCTTTGCCTCCAAGGGGTCGTCCATTATCTTGATATTGAGCTTCGTATGTGGGGTGTCAGCTCCATACTTTCGCTGCTCTCTTATGGCCCATATCAAAACAGAGTTTAGGTCGACACCACATGATGGAAAGTCTGTTTCTAATTCTGTTATTTCCAATGTCGATTTTATGATGTTCAAAATCGTCTTTTTTATGACCTTAATCTGATATTTGTCAAGAGAACAGCATTGTCCAATGAATTCTATAAATTAGATATGATCATACCTTCAATTCATTATTATTTACATTTCAGTACAAATGAAATACAAGTTAGCATACAAGCAACTTCTGAGTGATTCTATTTGAAATAAAATGCAAAGCTTAGTCTACCCTCCCACCTGCTACTTTGGAGGGAAAGCTTTGCATGACGGCACAAGTAGCAGCTGTGAGGGAGATTAAATAACTGGTGTTTCTTTACAGGGAAGGGGGCTGGTGCATTTTGTGGTATTAAAATAACTTTTTAACTTTACTGAAAAACAAAATTAAAAATCATGTACTTGCACCACTTCTCTTTAGGTGTGTTAGATTTAATAAAGTTTGCCATGCATTATCGGGTAAACTTTGTCTGCAAATTAAAGTACAAAAGCACCCAATCCGGAACTCTCATACTCTTTAACAGACGGTCATATGTTTAAGGCATGAATAATTCTCTCAGGCCTTTCTTTTCCCCAACTGCATCCATTATCACATCCACACTAGCTCGAATGAAGTAAATCTATACTTGAAAGGTCTCCCTGTCTCAGCAGTCCTGAACACAGACTTGGCAATCTGTTCTTGAATGGCAGTTATTGTTTGTGGCTTTCAGCTTTCAGCTGACTACTTCATTGGGAAATTCTACAAAGAAATCATTCCTGACAGAAGCGGCAGGGTTGCGATTGCAGATTTCTTTGTAGGTCGAGGGACTCGTTTGTGATGCCACATATGGAGCTACTAAGCAAGATCATATTGGCCATATTAGCCCAAAGGGCATTATTAATACGAACTAAATTGTTTAGTCTGAAGAGTATAGAGTAAAAGTATAATAATAATAATAATAATTTATTAACTTACTATAGCGCCTTTTAACATTCAAATGATCAAAAGCGCTTTACATGAATGAATTTATAAGATATGAATAAACACATAATTACAATACTTATGAAAAATATAAGATAACTATATATAATTTACGAGGAAATGTTATATATATAAGTATAATACGAATGAGGAAAGTAAACTATAATAGAAAAGAGCTACATTAAAAAGATATGTTTTAAGCAGTTTTTTAAAATCGCCAAGTGATCTTATTTCCCGAATATTCATGGGAAGGCTGTTCCACAATGTGTGGGCAGCAGTATAAAAGGACCAAGCCCCTTATGTGAAAGCATACGCCCCTTCGGACAGTCTAGTCTAAAAATAATGAATTATTAGATCTGAGAGAATAAACGGACAGGACTAAATAGACACTAAGTTACTAATATAACTATAACTAGATGTATACTTCGAATTTAAGTTAGAAAAAGTTGGAAAAAAATTACTTGTACTGACTCATCTAGCCTGAAGTTTTCTTGGGACTGAAGAAACCGCTCAACTCTAGTGCGAAAGCGATTAGACGTCAGCTGGTCACGCGTCATAAACGGTAACGTAATAGAGTATTTTAACTGCGGCTTGTGCAAAACCATGCGAACTTGGTCATGATCAGCAATGCCTACGAAACGCAGTTGATAGTGTGTTGAAAGGCGCTGTCTTATATTGGATTCAAATTGTCTACCTCACTGGCATCTATCTTGTGTAATTGAATATCATATTACATGTCTTTCGTCTTGGATTGTTTTACATTGACTTCACTGACTTGTTGGAAACGATACAGATTTGATTGTGGTGGTGGTAGTGGAGGTGGTTGCCGCGGTGAGGATGAAGGTGGTGGGAAAACGCTGTCTTTTATCTTGTGAGTCAACGAAATAGAGCATGCATAGACATAACCTGTGCCATGTGATCTGCTAGCTCTGCTTTTTCTTAATCTCTTGACAGCATAAAAACATTGATTGACATCTAGTACATGATAATCGATACCACTATACACGGGAACCGTATACCAAATACACGCAAATCCCTTTTGGTAAGTTCCTGAAGACCCCTGGGTAACTTGTGCAACTTTGCCATTTTGTCGTAGAGAATGAATACAAAAAAATAGGAATTTAAAACCTGGTATACCACGGGTATACCAGCAATAACATAAAGAAAATAAGCAATTAAACAATTCACCATGTAAGGAGATGATGGTGCCTTTCCAGAGTGCTTGCTTTTACTGCAAGGTAGCAGTTGTACCAATCTTTTGAGGATTGTCTCCTAAAATATGTTTTTTCAGTTGGCATACTTCCTATTGTTCATGGTGCAGCTCAGAATCTCCCTGTTTCTTCCAAGCAACCACATATTAAAAAAAAATTCAAATTGAAAAATGCACATTGCATGGTTACAAGAAATTATACTCACCATATGATTCTCAGGCTGTGGTTACAGCTGTTGTTCTAATACTCGCTGTTCCACTTGATGGTTCTATTTAGAAAAACGTTACCTTTTCTTGCGTTGCTCTTCGCAAGGTTTTTACTTCTTGCTTCAAATTCTGTACTCCCTTCAGCTTCTCCATCTCCATGGTGATGGTTTGGCTGAATGACTCCCATTCACTCCTAAAGCTATTAGTCAGCCGGCCTTGTAATGGTGGTGTTGAGCTCAGTTAAGGTGTTAGTGATTCTTTTAGCATGCTTGTGAAACTGGTGTTTGAATAGTTTGTGTAGTTGATGATGATTATGATTTATATAGCGCCCTTTGTGGATATATTAAAAGGCGCTTTACATGGAATTGTGAATGACAGTTTGCTTTTTCGTACAATTTACAAACATGAGAGATGGTTAGTATGAAGTGTAGGCACTGAGGAATGGTCACTGCCAGGGTTTCTTTTTACGTCCTCAGTGGTTCTTTTATGTTCTTTTATAGTGTATATTAAGTGGTGTACTATACCTTTGTGGGATCTGTGTTTCTGGTATGTGTGGATATGTCTTGGCCATGATGATATGTGTGATGTGCTGTTGATTCATGTATCATAGTAGTCTGTGGTGCATGTTTGTCAATGTTTAAATGCCGAGTCAATGAAATGGTAGGAGGAAGTTGTGGTTCAAAGTTTGGTGATAAGAATTTTCTGGCTAATGGCTCAGAAGTGATGGGAGTGATTTCTCTTTCAGGTGTTGGTAGAGGAGTTTCGTGCCCTCGGTTGAGAAGTATTGCATTTACCCTCTTTTCTTGTACTTGTTTCTGCAACTAAAAAAGTATTCCCATGAGTCAGCCGATCCAAAAATACATGCTTAATTCCAGTACTACGGGAAAGAATCTCGTTAATGCAAAGATTTTTGGATAAAATAAAAGTGAATTTAAAAAATCAAATCCTACTACTTGAAAAAAAGCAACCCAACCAAATGTTCTCATTGAAACCTAACTTCAACGTTAATACGTTGTCGAGATTATTTCGTGAGATCGATCGAAAATGTAGGCTACTCAACCTCAAGGCCGCAGTGCTGCAAGCTAATTAATTTTACCTGGATATTTTACTTTTTCTTCTTTTTATCGTCTTCGTTTTTTTGGAATTCGCATCATCCACGATTTCCTAAATAACTTACTCTACAGAATGTGAAATCAATAGTTCTATATTTCGGATATTTTTTAAAGTGAACAACCAATCACGTCTACATTTTTTCACTGAAAGCTTACCTCTTTTTCTTGGCTGCTATTAACTTTCTTCTGTTTCTTCTCTGATACGCCATCTCCTTATTAAACAAAGAGTTTTCCTGCTTAAACAAACGGTTACTGTCAAAGGATTAAATATTCTCAAGTATGTCATTTCGGACATTCCATTTGGACAAATTCTTTGGTCCAACAATCGTGCATATTTTTTTTTACTGAGAGCTTACCTCTTTTTCTTGGCCGCTGTTCACTTTTTTCTTTTTCTTGTCTGATACACCTCCTTATTAAAATAAGAATTAAAATGTTGAAAAAGATTGGTTTGTTTGTTTTTACATTGTAGAAAATTATGCTCGTCATTATGCTCGCCTATTAATTTGACTTGCTACAAACGCTCTTATTTCGTAGTCCAATAGCATACCTGATATTGCCGGCTTGATGATTTGCTGTTTAAACTCAACGGCTTTGGATCTTGAAGCTGCAACATATCAGAAGAAATAGTTCTGTTTGAATCTCACTGTAAATCAACCTCCTTTTTGACATATTTTAACAACTCTTTGATCGAGATACAACCATCAATTCTTGAACTGTTTAGATCGAGAATACTCACCAAAACATTCAGAATAGTAGCTCTAAAAATGTTTGCCTTTCCTTTCGAGTTCCTGGTCGTTACTGTTATTTCTTCTCCTTCTTTTCCATCTCCTACGATATCCTTCTCCCCGATGACACTTAAGCTTTCCTCTTCTTCCCATTGGACTACAGCAAAACCCATTTTCAAATCTTATCTAGTAAACATAAATGCTGAAGCAAGAGAATTCGTCGAACTAACGAAGTAAACTACAAAAGGTCAGGCCGGCTTAACCTCGTGATAGCAATCAAGTAACTAAAAAGAGTAAATCGGAAAACCGCGCGTTTTCCAGAGGTGTCAAAAGTGTCTAAGTCCATTTATACATAATAGGCGGAAACACTTCTCAAGAAAAACGCCACAAATTGAAGGCGGTACATTAACTTTTGATGACCGAAGCTTGACGTTTGCCAGTCTACACGTTAAACATGACTTTTTTTTGAATGCCGATATGTTCTTTATATTATCGATATGTTCTATCGCTTTTGACAACAAAGGGGGTCATTTACCTTCATATCAAAAAATCCATAACGTTAGGAAGAAAGTCACAATTTGATTCATACTCAATAGGGACAGTGTCTATATCCGTACCTATATTCTAGCTACTAAAAATATTGAATCCACTAAATCAAAGTCCCCATTTTGAGGGTATAAATTTGACAAGCTGGAAAATTTAGTAAAAGTCCATGAAAATATTCATCGCGCAATATTTGGAAAACGCTCTCATACATTTTCCTTATATTGCAATATCGTGGGTGCCTTGATGAATACTATCGATTGGTGCAAGTCGCTTTGAAAGTTTGTGTCTAGTTTTGGAGAAAATAAGTGGTAAACGATTTCTATGATGTCATCATTACGTCATAATGAAAAGGCCGCTTTAAACTTATTTTTCATTTTTGAAACCTTCAATCCTTTCCTGACATTGTGTGAAAAGTGCTTGCAGATCGAGTTATTCAAGACGAAGTTGAAGCCGTTTCAATGCGGCTAGGTGTGCCAGGCCAAAACTACCCAGAGCCTCCTTAACGGAGATATTAGACAATGTTTACGTAGAAATTTACAGATTTGGAATGCCCTACTGCCTGGCCTACTGATGTTATCGAGGCTGAAGAGACACATGGGCACGAGGCTTTTGATAAGAGCTACTTGCCCGTGACGTCTTAAGACACTGACATACAATAAAGTACAGAAGAATTGTGGAAATTGCGACTTATGGGTTTCCTGTGGTATGGCGGTGAAGCAGGGATAAAATACATTGTTTTGTGTTTTCAGACTCAGGTACAAAGGTAACCTACAGCAGCAAAAGAAAAGGCTTCCTAAATGCTGCTTTACAACTGAACATAGAGCAACAGCTGCAAGAACTATTAGAAAGTAAGTATTAGCCATCTATATCTCGTATAATAACATCACCGAGGTTGGAAAAGAGATATTTATTTCATAAAATCCATCTGAAATGGATGCTTGAATCTTCAAAATTTAAGAAACCATAAATTACCTATTTATTTTGATATATAGGAGATGGAGTCTGGCGAACAATAAAGCAGTGCATTAAAAAACGAGGAAGGAGTGACATAGACATGACATGACATTACTGATGGAAAATACGAAATACGGTCTTTTCGCTACCTTCCACTTTCGCTACTGCACTTTCGCTACTAATAGAAGTCGATTCGCTACTTAATAGAATTCGATTCGCTACTTTGAGCTAGCACAATCGCTACTTTATCTCAAGATGCCTGTTAACCTCCTCTTTAACATTTTGGATCGTTTATTATCAGTAATTTGTTATTATTTGAATGTTTTTTTAAGAAAGAAATTTCAAAGCGTATTTGGCGCAATGGACAAGTCGGCCAAATATCTGTCTCGTAATCTGTTATATCGAACAGGTTTGTTGCTTTCGCTCTTTTCGTAGGAAATATTTTGAAGGATATTTATGTCAAGGAAGAGTTTTAGTTACGAAAAAAGCAATCTAGTGGGGTTATTTTAGCTTCGTTGTATAGTAGCGAGCGGACTTACGGCGTTGTTTTACAACCCAGCAAACAAATCGAAAGCCACGAGAAACGAAGCCTTTTTTCATCCCCGCTTTTGCTCGATGACTAAAGTATGTCTTTAAAATAAGAGGGTTTTATGTCAAGGAAGAATTTTAGCTACGAAGAAAGCAATCTAGTGGAGTTTTTTAATAGGAATTTTAGCTTCGTAGTAAAGTAGCGAAAAGCCTCTCGGTGTGAGGCGTTGTGTAGAATTTAACGAATCGAAAGCTATAAAAAAACGAAGGCTTAATTTTATCCCTGCTTTTGCTTGATGACTAAAAGTTTGACTCCACTAGATTGCTTTCTTCGTAGCTAAAGTTCTTCCTTGAAAATCATACTTTTAGTCATCGAGCAAAAGCGGAAATAAAAATAAGCCTTGACGCTTCTCATAGCTTTCGATTTGTTTGTTGTAACACAACGCCTCTCACGCCGAGAGTCTTTTTGCTACTTTACTACGAAGCTAAAACAAACTCCACTAGATTGCTTTCTTCGTATCTTAAATTCTTCCTTTATTTTGAAGTCATACTTTTAGTCATCGAGCAAAAACGGGAATAAAAATAAGCCTTCGTTTGTCATAGCTTTTGATTTGTTTGTTGTCACACAACGCTACACCGAGAGTCTTTTCGCTACTTTGCTACGAAGCGAACCAAAATAACTCTGAAAAACTCTACTAGATTTCTTCTTTGTAACTAAAGCTTTATATTTGTCAGAAAAGTTCTTCATTGAACGCAAGATTCTATTAGTTAGTCATCGTTATCTCGTACGTAAATGAGATGTAAACATCCTATCTTCGCTTAGGTTTAGACTTCTCGATCGACATCTGACCAGAAAATTGGTAAGTACTTCATGCGTGATTATAATGTCCTGGCGGTATGCTTTGTGTTATTGTGTATGATGACGCTCTCTCACTGTATCCTAGTGTATCCACTGTATTCATTGTATCTTGGTGTATTCTTTGTATAGTAATGTATCCACTGTATCCTAGTGTATCCACTGTATCCTAGTGTATCCACTGTACCCTAGTGTATCCACTGTATCCTAGTGTATCCAGTGTCTCTACTGAATCCGCTGTATCTTAGTGTATTCTCTCTGTATCTTAGTGTATCCAGTGTATCCTAGTGTATCCTAGTGCATCCAGTGTATCTACTGTATCCAGTGTATCCAGTGTATCCTAGTGTATCCAGTGTATCTTAGTGTATCCACTGTATCCACTATATCCAGTGTATCCACTGTATCTACTGTCTCCAGTGTATCCAGTGTATCCACTGTATCCTAGTTAATCCAGTGTATCTTAGTGTATTCTCTGTATCCTAATGTATCCAGTGTATCTTAGTGTATCCACTGTATCCAGTGTTACCATTAATTCCAGTGCATACTGTATTCTCATAGTGCATTCACATTCCAAGTGTAATATCAGTGTATCTACTTGATCCTAGTTCATCTACTAGTATTCTACTTCATGTAAGACTTCATGAACTGGCACTCACTCACTATTAACTAAGGTTTACTGGGTTCCTTTGATAACATTGTATATCCTTAGTTAGAAATCCTAATTATATTATTCTCAATGTGCCATTTTTAATTTTTACTATCCCCAGCTATAATTCATGTGAGAGTTGCATGAATACCGAGAACCGATAGGCGTAATAAGCCTGGTATATATACCAAGGGCTTCATTACCAATGTTTGAGGTATTTAAGTGTCATTTCATACTTGACAAGGTTTACACACACAAAAGTTGAGTATTGTGCTTAAACAAATGATTTTTCCAATTCTTTATATATAGAAGTGCTTAAATGAGATCTCTCATCACACTGAAAACTAATTTTTATCCCTTTAATAGGTGATAACGGTTGGCACAGTATATGGTGTCTTTAAGATCAGGTGGAATAGGAAAGTGAAATGTCTGGGGCTCGACTATCTGTAACTTCATGCAGTTTAAAAGATTTTTTAAAGAATACGATAGAAAAAAGTCTGATCAGATAAGAAATTACTCCGGGAGTGGGAGGGAGCGGGGGGGATGGGGGGTTGGGAAGAAGAGGGTATTCTGGTATAAAAAGGGTGGAAATGATTTTAAAAAAAATTCCTTTTTATCCTGATGAAATACCTTGCACAACACTTTCCACATGTGTGATATCTTGTGTGGGCGTCGGAATCTCATCTGAGGAGAAATTTAACCAACCAAAAAAGTTAGTTAAATAATAAGCAATACTATTGTATACATATTCAATTTAAATAGAGTGTCGGAATCTTTCGTTCTGATGAAATACCTTGCACAACCCGTTCCACATGTATGATATCTTGTGTGGGCGTTGGAATTTCATCTGAGAAGAAATTTAACCAACCAAAAAAGTTAATTCAATATTAGGCAATAGTAATGGAGTGTCAGAATCTTTCGTTCTGATGTAATACCTGAATGAATACAACACTTTCCACGTGATGCCTGATATCTTGTGTCGGGATCTCATCTGGGGAGAAATTTAACCAAAGTTAGTTCAATAACATAAACTGAGAATCATCACTTTTTATAATTAAAGTGTTCACAATAAACCTGTACAAATACTAACTTTTAGTGATAATTATGTAATAAATAAACAATAGAAAACAAAGGAATGTTTCTGAATTAGTACTAGTTAGTGCTATTTATTGTTCATGTTTATAATGAGTGTAACGTAAAACCTAAGCAATGATTCTTTTTAATACCATTTAAAATAAAATTTAGGACACATAATACCGACTTGCAAAGGACATACAAAATGAAAAGGAACAAAGAAATACAATGCAATTTGTGTGTGATAATTTCTATTAATTAAACATTTATTTCACTGGTTAAATAAAATCACTCTAATTTAATAAAAGAATTAATAGGTATCCCTGATTAGCAATAAAGCAGGTTTGCTGAGCTATAAGTTTCAAGACATAAATAAAGTTTATTATTATAATTGTGAATAAATTCACACAATGTAACAGCATAAAACTAAATTAAATCTTTAGGCTTGTGGCTACAATTGAAAAGGTTTAGAAGAAAAAGAAATTAAGCTTGATTTTAGAAGTTGACTAACTAAAAATATTAGTACAATATACCTTTTTCAATAATCTGAACGATTTCATTAGGCACTTCAGATAGAGGCACCGCCACACAAGTCTTCATTTCCGACCGGCCTTCGATATCTTTTCCGTGTCGTGTCTAAAACAAATTAAAAGAAAATAAATGTCACTAGCTTAATCTACGATCAACAGGTAATGTCATTAGTCAAGAGTAAAAACATTAAAAGTGTGCAGCATAAATAGTACTAAATAGTGCTAGATTAAGACACTTCTCGTTTTTTATTAGAGTTTTCCCATTTACATTAAGCTTACCTTGAAAATGGTGACATCAGAATCTGGATGTACCATCCTCACTCTAATCACCTTAGAGCCCTTGATTCTCAATAACGACTTCTTGCAGTCAACTGCATAAGAGCTTAGGGATTGGTTGATGCCATTGAATTGAAAAACAATGGCATCTACCCCACACGTACTCGTTCTTCTTGATAGAACAGCAATCTGCAAATAGAATTTAAGTTTCAAGCTTGAATGCATAATATTGTTGCCTCATAAAATGTTCCTGCTTTACGTTGGCCCCCAGTGGTTGCCAATATATTGACCACGCTTCCACTTTTCATTTAGCAATTCGATACCTTCCCTTCTCTGATCAAAACATCTTTTGGTGAGCTACATATCTAGAGAAATGACTACATGCATTGTGAAATAAGCATCAAGGCATCTTATTAAATGAAATCATATCTCCTAAAGTACTGCTTGATAAGAGCAATTTCATCAACCCTCCGAGACCTTGAATTTTATTTTTTCGAAGTAACAATATTTCTTGAAGATATAATATTTATATTATGATCATCCAGGTGGATGTAATCCTTAGAAGGACTGTTTGATGTGACTGACGTTTCGACAACCTGTGCGGAAGTCATCTTCAGAGTCAAGTGAAGAAAAAAGTCAGATATGGGTCTTATTTATACTGCCACAATAAACAATGGAACAATAGGTGAAGTTAAGAGATGATTCGCGTCGCTAACTTAATTTGCGTCATTTCAGCTTTGTTTAATAGCCTATTATATGGCGTGGGTAGTTTAATTAAGCGGTTGAGTGGATTCAGCTCAAACTTTGTAAACCAACTCTCAAGCACGAGGCGTTGCTTTCTATTGTTGGAAAAAGAAAGACATTCACTAGATTCCCAATCAATTGCATGGCCAGTCTTGGTATGATGCATGGCAATGTTGTTACGATTATCATGTTTCACAACTGCACTTTGATGTTCCTCATGTCTGGTATGAAACTATCTACCAGTCTCTCCAATATATGTAGCCTCACAATCATTACATGAAATTTTATAAATAGCTCCGACTCGATCGTTTGGGCTATCACGATCTTTGACCTTAGTCAGGACCTTACGCAGAGTGGATATTGGTCTATGAGCGACGCGAATCCCATATGGTTGTAGAATACGTGATATGGTCTCTGACGTACCTTTAATGTATGGCAATGAGATAAAGGTTTCTGGTGAATCAGCTGTTTCATTGTTGTTAGGTCTACTTGGTTTATGAGTGTTGCTAATTTGTCACTGTAATTGTTCTTGAGGAAAATGCTTCTAAGTCTATCTGTCTCGTGAGATAGACTGTCTGGAGAGTCACATACAATTTGGGCACGCCTGGTTAGAGTTTTGATGGTCGTAGCTTTGTGCATAGTTGGATTATAGGATGAATGATCAAGCAACCTGTCGGTATTTGTAGGTTTACGATATACGGTTGTGTGCAAAGCGTTGTTATGGCGGCTCACTAGGCAATCAAGGAATGGTATCTTCCCATTTTCCTCTAACTCTCTAGTAAACTGAATGTGAGGATTTTGTTGGTTCAAGTGCTCATGAAACGCGTCAATGTGTTCAAAGGGTAACGCGGTTATAGTATCATCAACGTTACCTTTCTCATAGAGTTTTTGTAATTTCTCAACCTGTCTATTGCGACACTCAGAGGCTTTCTTATGTGCACGTTTGTCAGCAATGGTGCGTACTACTTTCAGCATGGCATTATTGTTCAAAGGCTAAAAAGCCAAATAATCAGTCTTTTGTATTTGTGAAATCAAAACAAACCTTTCAGTAAACCAGTGGAGTTTTCGTATATTGTCCTTTTGTGGATAATCAATGTCATGCTTTTTTGCAGTCCATGGAACAAGCCTATTTTGTTCTTGGATAGTGTGGGAGGTTTTTCAAAATTGTTATCTTTTAAGGTGGTTTGGGATCCTTGTTACTGCGCATCTTCTATTTGATCACTTATTCAATATTTTTTGAATTTTCGTTGAAATGTTTTGTAAATTTGAGAGTACTTCCACAATTGAAACCTAAGATCTTTTAGATTCATCTCTATTTTCCTTTAAAAAAATGATTTTCCCCCGAATACGTTGCAAATTTTACTATCAGTTATCCGATCTGTTGTGTCATTAAATGACAATATCAGCAAAATGTTCCCTCAAGAAAAGCTCATTCTAGAAAAAGGAAGTCAAACTATGAAACCCTGAATTTGAAACCAATATATCCTTGAAGCTTTAGAGAACCAAAATACCGACAAACTCGCTGTCTGAATTAATGGTCGCTAGAACCCAGTCCCTTGCTGTCACAAAAAGTTATAGCATGTTTTATTTCATTATTTCTTTTCTCACATGCACCTCTTTCTTTTGGGAAATTATGAAAGCACGTTTACCGTAAAGTTTAAGGGTCCCCAACTACCTAAAATGCTTTTAAAATAATCTTTTTAAACAACTTCATCAATAACCCTCTTTGCATTTTTTATAAGTACTTTTCAGAACCAACAATACCAATTGAAAGCATTAACCAACTGAAGGTGGTTTATTAATTCTTCATTGCCCGAAGACAAGTCCTAAACTTGATAATACTTTTTTTCTTTTAGTAGATACTCTATATAACTTACCTCATGCTCTGTTGACTGTGACAACTGAGTTTTAAGTAATTGCCAAAATTCCCTTACATCACAGGCAGCAGTGTCCTTCGACCTAAGCACATTCATTTTTGGAGCAGCCTTTTCATATAAGCCACTGATTAAATGGCAAAAGGCTGCTCTTTACATATTCCCAGACTAATGGAATTTCTTCTCCTTTTCCAGCTCGTTTCATCATCTAATTAAAAATAAATGAATAAATAAATTACATTCACTTCAACTTTTTTGTTACTATAGCTCCTATATGACAACAATGTGATTTTTTTTACGTGCAAAATTTATGTCCAATTAAAGCTGATTGTTTTAGAAGGAACTGAAAGAAGAACTGGTCTGCACCAGTGATTCTGAGACAATTTCTCTGCATGCTTGATGGTGTTTGTTACTTTGAGGTTTCCTAAAGTTTGTCAGCGCAGAAGTAATGCTAAAACATTATTATTCCTAAGTTTTGTCTTTTGTCAGGTGTAAAATTATACAAAAACTAATATACCCCTCAGGCTCAGTGAATATTTACGTTGCTGCTTTAAGACTAATGTAAAGACTTTAAAGACTACAGCTGGTGCTCATTAAATATTCCACCAATAATCATTTCCCCTTGTCTCATATTGTCGTATGGATATAGTTTGAAAGTTCATCTGCTATTTGCTCCCTAGCCTCCTCGTCATTATTTGCTAGAAATCCCTCCACGCAGCAAAGGCATTCTAACAACCCTGAACTTGCGAAAGATTGAGCTCTTGCTCTAAAAGCTTCCTTTCAGCATAGGGATGTCGGGGGCTTGGAGTCAAAAACAAAATTAATGCCTCCCTGGAAAATATTCTGAAAACAGGAAAACAAGAACTAAAAATGGCAAATTGAATAATACAAAAATACTTTGAATTTCCATGAGCTGCTTCGATGATTATGTTATGGGCTAACCCTTGTATTTTCTATGCATGGCAGCAGTCATTTACTGGGAATTCAAACTCTATTCATTAAATTTCCCCAAGTCATAAATGCGTAGACTGGAAAGGAGCAAGTTTTTGAAACAAAACATAGGCACATACCCAATTTTGTAAATTAAAATGAAAATTCTGTGTGTATCTTTCATAGTTCTGACACTTGTGATAGAAACACTTAATGACCCATTGTTACATACTGTGATGCACCGTGGTCACAGATAAACTTCATGGTCCATGAAATTCAAAGATTCATATATTAAAAATTAACTTCATATTAACTCCTTTCCCGACATCGAACTAGGGAACAATAATTATTCTTTTATGGCTTTAGAAACTATTTAAGAGTTTACTCAAAATTTTGGAATTGTTTTTTTCAGTGGTGACAGTGCTGATTAAAAATGTAAATGAATTGTGATGCATCACGGTAAGTGGCAATGGGACTTTAATTTAGATGTTCTATTAATAATAAAATTAACTTTGTTTATAGAGGATAACACTTGACACTAATTCAACTGATAAACTTGTGGTCCTCTTTTAACGTCTTTAGTTAATTAGGGACGGGACTGCCATTAACGTGATCATCCGAGCCACGTGAAGGTCTAACCATTAGCAGATGTAATTACAAAGACAAAACCTTCTCAGTTATTTTAAGACCCTGAGTGTTGGTCCGGCCGAGGCTTGAACCACTACCTCCCGCACAACATACCGACACTCTTATCAACTGAGCTAACCGGGTTGTGGTTGTTAACTATCAAAGTTGATTACTAACTTTTTATTTCTAAACTACAATTATTTTGAACCTTGAAAACCCTTTGTGATATTGGTTGGCATATTATCATCACAAACACTGAGTAGCACTATAGTGTTAATAGTCCCCTTCACAGTTCCATGTGCTATCTTGAAAGGTAGATATGCCTTTACACCATCTCTATCATAATTGCAAGCTCAATGTCTTATTGATTTGATTGCAAAGCCACGGCGATGTCGCAGGGAACTGTGAAGGGGACTATTGTCATGGTTTAGAGTTTTAGTGTTATCCTGTGATTTTTGAATACTTGCTGAATATTATTATATATTCAATTTCTATTTGGATAATAAATTATAGAAACTTGAATCACTCAGTGCAAAATAAAATCATACCTTTTGTCCTTGCTACAAGCAAAGTTCGCGGTAATAATAGGAGGTCTTATTGGAACATCATTTTGATAAAATGTGAAGAAGGAGATGCTTCTCGATGTCTGATAGTATTTTATTCTACAACGATGATAGAGTCCTAAGATACAAATATATCAAATCTAAGCTAAATAATAGCACTGAAAGTAAATCATATATAGATAAAGTAAAGTGAAGTAAACGATTACACATATAATAAATGGAAAACTTACATAAATAAAGATATACTGGTGCTGAATAGTCTTGTATTATAGTTCTTTCCTAAAACGTAATCTTAACGTAAACAAGATGGCCGCTCCTACTGAGCCGGTCAGCGGTATCTAATTCGTGTCCAGGCCTCATTGGCCAGTAGAGAACTCTTCATCCCCCCCAGTCCTGGAATCTCTGACTGGGCAGTCAGTTACTGGACTCAGTTTCTAACCCAGGTGCCTGTCTCGGGTTCATAGCGCCGTGGTGTCCTTCTATCACGTGTATGGCGTCTGTATGGAGGTTCCTGGGTCAACGGGTTTTCTGGGGGACTGACGTCTGGTTGTGGTCCCTCGGTGGCTGGTGATTGGGGGAGTGTGGGGACGATGGGTTGAGGAACGTTTGGGGATGTGGCACATGGTTCATCTTGTTGTAGCTCACAGGCCTCTTCAAGTGGTCCCTTGTCTGTGGGTATCAGTATGTGCTCCTGCTCCTGGCTTCTTCCTAGGGACGGCGGCGGGGATACTGTCTGCTGCGGGACTGTCGGGTGGACTGGTGTGTAAGCTCTCAGGAATCGACGATTGCGCAGTGTCAGCCTTCCCGATCCATTTACTTTCACTCTGTATTGGTCGTTCTTCAGGGATTCAACTACAAGGCCAGATCGGTCCCACTTAGTTGGGTTTGGGCCATGCTGGTTTGAAGGAAGACTCTGTCGCCAGGGGTTAGTGGGCGAAGTGGTCTCGAGTGGATTCTCAAGGACTCGGTTGTGCGGGACATCCTTGTGCGCAGTGCTTCTTCCTTCGCTATCCAAGCCCGACGCCACAGTGGTCGGACGTTGGGGTTTGAGAACTTTTCTAGTCGACTTACAAAGGTAAGTGAGTCTCGTAGTGGCCGACCAAAGATTATTTGTGCGGGTGATAAGTTGCAGTCGCGGTCGGGCGTGTTTCGCAGCTGTAGGATTGCACGCAAGAAGCGGTCTTGGTCGAGGTTCCCGGTTGGACCAGTGTTGGACATTAAAAGTCTCTTTGCTGCCTTAACAGCAACCTCCGCTCTCCCATTGGACTGGGGGAAGCTTACTGAGGACACGCGGTGTCGCACGTTCCAGGAGCGGAGGAAGTTTTGAGTGTTACCTGCTGTGAACTCTGGGCCACCATCACTCCCAAGTTCCTCTGTGACGCCGAACGTAGCGAAGAATTTGCGTAAATGATGGACCAGGCCTGCTGATCCTCCTAGATCGGTGCCAGCTGTTGAGCGTAGAACCTCTACCCAACCTGAGAGGCCGTCTCCGACGACAAGGTAGTGGCAACCCCCGTGGTCGAAGAAGTCTGCAAAGATCGCTTCGAAGGGGGTGGATGGTGGTGGCGAAGGTAGAGGGGGTGTGGCCGCTTGTGACGGGGCATTGCGGTTGCAGTCGGCACATCTTTCTCTGGTGTCCTGAATGTCCTTTGATAGCCCAGGCCAGTAGACGATGGCACGGGCACGCTGTTCCATCGTGGAGGCCCCTTGGTGGGCAGGATCCCTTGGCGTAGGGAGGAGGGAACAATGACGCGGTCGTTGTACAGCAGGACACCTTCTTGGATATAGATGGTTCCGCTGATTGGGGAGAGACTGGTTAAGGTAGGGTCTTTGCTGTCTATATTGCCGTTTTGCTCGAGGAGACGGAGAGCGTGGCAGAGGGATTCATCTTTAGCTGTTTCCTGTGCTAGGAGGGACCACGATATTGCACTGAGGCCTTGAGAGTCTTCGCGGATTGTAGACATCAGCGCTGATTCTGCTAGGTCAGGTTCGCTTGGTTTACCGAGTGAGTAGTGGTTCTCGGAGCTCGATGGTGAGGGGTGTCTTGAAGTGGCGTCAGGGGCGTGGTTGGTTTTCCCGGGTCTGTGGACAATCTCGAAGCGCCACGGTAGGGTGCGCTGCTTTAGTCGGAACAGGCGGGAGTTCGATATTTTGTCTAGCGTGCGGTCACCGAAGATTTTTACTAGTGGCTTATGGTCGGTTACTTTCACAAGGTTGTCACATCCTTGCGTAAAATTTCGTGTTTGTTCGACAGCAAGTGCCTCACCTTCGACGGCTGCGTAACGCTGCTCTGCTGATGAAAGGAATCTTGAACCTGCTAGCGTGATTTTCCATCTCCCTGGCAGCAGTCTGGTATACCGGAGGGGCAGTTGCAATGTTGCTGAAGCAGGAAGTAACCGATCCTGCGGTTGGACCAATCAGGCCGTAGGCAGGTGCGCCGTTGCATGTCAAAGATTTCAACACCTTCCCGGATGGCTTCTATGATGATTTCTTTGGACTGTTGGAATGCTGCCTCCAGGTCTTGGGACCATGTGAACTTACATCGAGGGCTGAGAAAAGGTTTGAATACGGCCATTGTGTCTCGCAACTGTGCGTAGTTAGCCACCTGGTAGACGAGGCCAAACCAGCTCCTGATGTCTGTCGTTGATTCTGGGGAAGGGAAGTCGCGGATGGCATCCAGGTACTTGGGGAGCGGTTCGATTGTTGCATTCAATATCTGGTATCCCGCAAAGCTGACACTTTTCCCTGCAAATTGGAACTTATCTGGGTTGAGGACGAAGAATCTTGAAGAATCTTGCTCACGCTGCTTATGCCTATAGGGTTCAAGATTCTGCGGCAGCAAATTTGTATAATAGTAGGTGCTGTTGCTCCTAATTCTTTCCACCGTAGGAAAAGCCTTTTTAAATTGCCTTTCCAATTTGTCTGTCGCTCAGCTTTGGCCAAGCACACTTGAGGCATCCACGAACGACAGAATATTCAGTTCGACCATGACGTCGTTTTGTTGTGGAATAATAATCTATCAACCTGCAGGAGTTGAAACATGTCGTGCTTTCAGTGATTAAAATCATGTGTATAACTGAACAAAATTGCAAAAGAGAAAAGCAACTAAGCAAACAACAATATCGTTTGTGGAAACTTTTGCAGAAATACGTGTAGCGGGTCTTTGTAGGATGCTATTCGCCATGTTTGTGGTGCTCAGTCCTTTCGCAAACAATATACGTTAGAATGACGTCAGACCCCCTTGTTTACTCGGTCAAACAAAAGCTGACAAGAATACTTCGCATAATAATAAGAGCTAAAAAACATCCGCGTTTGAAAACTACATCCCTACCAACCTTCCCACATCCATCCCGAGACAAGAATCAAATTTACATGCCGTTTCGTATCATGAAACAATTTCACGGTTCTCGTTCCTAACGGAAAATAAGGTTTTACCGTTCGATGCACGTAGATTATTTGAAGCTAGAACAGTATTCACCCATGGGAAGCAACAATTCTCGTAGCAATTTCCGCGCAGATTCTTCGGCTTTTGCTGACTTGCTTTCCTTGCCGCAAATAAACCAGCCACTGCTTCGCCACTCATCTTGTCGTATTTCACTGAGCTTTGAGCGTTCCTTACAACCTGGCCCACATCGTATTTACTGTCTTCGTTACTTTAGCGTAGTTCCACCTTCAGTTTCGTTAGCTCCTCAGTTAACTTGAGTCTCTTGGAATTTTACCACGCATACGCCTTGACCGGTAACTGGTTCAACCTCCCTCAACGTACACTCCCACTCGCTTAAATACTAAAAACTAATTTAAATTTAAGATTACATTCCCACGTATTGCATGCCAATCATAACGTGAATTCACGCCTGTGACAATTACCTTGCTAATTGCTTCCAGTATTTCATAATAAACTACATCTTTGAAATTGGTAATCATATCTGGGTCTGAGTTAATGAAGTAACTGTAGATGGCAGATGGGAAGGATGGAAAACCGGAACACCCATTTAACAGTGATGATGCTATGAACCTACTGCAACCTTAAACATATTTGAACTTATTACATGGCAAGGTTATTTCACGCGCTATGGTCAATTGCGGTCCATAACCTACGGTACGGACCGAAAAATGAAATGGTTCACTGAGTGTACGTACTTATGAACTTTTGAAATATTCAAATCTCCATTAAAATATATATTTATATATATATATTTATGGATAAAAATCGTCGGGAAACCTTCTATAAATAAACAATAATAACTTAAATTGGAATTTAAAACTTATCAAACCAGCGAAAACTCTGTCATACAAGCGACAACTTCTTCGATCAAGGATGTACATGGCACTAGTTGAGTGATTTTGTACGACTATAAAAAAATAGAAAAATTAACTATGCTAAAACTAGAACTATGTCAAACTATGGTAAATAGCGGCTAATTCAGTAAATGAAATAAAGATAGGTTTACAAGTAGAGTTAACGTAAATTTATCATTTTAGCCGAAGATTACAACGTCAAGTTTGAACTTATCTGAATCGATCGGATGAAGAAGCCAGTAGTTTCTTTCGTTAACGTTTTAAGCAGTTTTTTAGGCTCATCCGCTCTTGAAGTGTTTTCATATTTCAGTAATATTTCATCTACACTTGAATTTGAATGCATTTGAGGACAGGAGAGTCGGCAGTACCATTGTTAATTGAGTCGAAAGTGTGCCGTCTTCATGACTTCAGCCAATTGTGTATGTGGCCGCCTGCCTCAAACAGTCATAACTTTGAAAATTGACGAAAACTATCCATGTTCAGCGAGCCGTAGTTTTCCAAAGCTTCTCATTCATTTCTGGAGAGAGTTTTTGAGTTTTTTTCCCAATAAAAGGCAGGAAAACAAATGGAAGGATGTAGTATTTTTCATCTTGGTTGTGAATATCTTGAAGTTTGAGGTACGACAGTTATCATCTCAACCTCATTGTGAGTTCTTGAGGTCTTCTTTTGATGCCTCTTATGCTTTGCATTTACACGATTTGCAAAAGAAAGCCTCACTTTTGTTAACTAGTATTTCACAAAACTTTAAACTGTAGCTAATTTTTCTCAAAGTAAACTAAAACCTTTCTTTTTGAGAGACTCAAACACTACAGACTTTTGTGGCACTTACAGGAAGCCCTTCCAATGCAGTTCTCGTTTGACATGCGCCGTCAACTTTAGTTTTTGTTGCTTTTCGCCTCTTTTTAATCTCAATGCCTTGCCATATGATAAATATCTTATTAACCTCGTTTGCTCGATCCGCAACGTAAGTTGTGGATCCTCGTTTTTTTCCACTTGTTAATGGCCCGCGCGCTACGCGCTTGGGCCTTAAGGCAGTGGAAAAAACTCGGTCCATAACTTACGGTACGGACCTCGCACTCGGTTAATAAGAGCTAGCTTACGAACTAGTGACCAAGTACATGTCAGATCAACATCAAATGTATCCTCAAGCAAAGAAAAGTAACTATGCCTTTGAAACAATTTGAATTGAGATTGACTAGAAAAAACACTAGTTGTCAGACGGTGTTCCAAAGGCAAACTATCCTATTAAAGTAAGATGCTTTAAGTAGTGGTTTTATAAAAAGATGTTTCAAGAACCATACCAGGATTTTGAGTAAGACGAGTAGGTCTATGTTTGGAGAATTTGACAAAATCGTGAACATTAACATCTGTCTGTTCGTATAATGTTTTATAAAAGAACATTATATCCTTAATCTCTCTATCATAGCAGAGAGGGAGCAAGTTCAAGTCCTTTAGTCTTTCTTTATAAGTGGTTTCCCCAATCTTGGTCCTGAGGATCCAAATTGTTTTGCAGATGTAAGTAGTTGCCTCGTTACCCTTCAAACAAGCCAAACATGTCTAGAGTACACGAACTGATACGGATGGTAAAAGCTGGTTTACCATCGGTACAGGTGGTGAAAGTAATTAATATGCAAGATTCACATTGACAAAGCTTGCGTGATCATATTATAACTGGTCACCCTTTGATAAACATAAATATTCATAAGACACCCAACTGTATCGTTGGTACAGTTGGTACCGTTGATACTTTTCCTTCATCTTTCTGCTCAACATTCTCAACAAATTCATCAACCTCGATTTGAATGTTATATATGTAATTTTGTGGATGTTAAATACTGTCTGCGGTCGCCAAGAATCGAAGATACCATCGGCTCCCGTAGGAAAACGTGTGATGCGCCGTTTTCGAATCACGAAGACATATATAATCATGGAACTCAACTAATACACGAGAGAATATACGATCGAATCCCGCAGCAAAGCATGTGTGATGCGCCGTTTTCGAATCATGAAGACAGATCTAATCGCAGCTTCTTATGGGTAGCATGGGTGGCGTTCGCGGCTAACGCGTCTTTCACCGCTGTGAGTCCAACGGGTCGATCGCCACATGTGAATTGAGTTTGATTGATGTGTTGTTCTCTCCTTTGCTACGAGGGTTTTCTCTGGGTTCTCCGGTTTCGTCCCTCCGTAAAGATCAACATGTGAGTTGAGTGTTGTGTGCATAGAATATTAAATGAAGTGGTAGTGCGTGTGAGCAAAAAAATGTCCCATATTAGTGCGAAAGCGCTAGAACGACTAGACACTTAAATAAAAAGAGATTTATTTATTTTATTATTCTTGTTTATGGAAAGGCTGCCTTCAGAAGACGTCAGAAGGTGATATGTTAATTGCAGCTCGTTTACTACTACCACGAAGCTTTTGTCAGAATGTTATTATATTAATGCAAGGAAAATCTTATGCATTTATGTAATATGTATACTTATACTCCTATATATCAAATCACGAAGATATATTTCATTACTTCGTTCACATCTGTCTGTGTCACATAATCTAAAATAAATGTATGAAGGCTAACAGTTTGGCTGTGGATGTTGTTCTTCTTCATCGGATGATAACATGCTAGCTTCAAGGCCACTGAAATTGCCATCTTGCTCTTGCACCTGGTTTGGTGTGTTGGCTATCTTCCATAACACAAGGGAATGTTTTCCAGGCAAAGAAATTGAATAAATAGGAAGTACACACAGCATGTCCTATTGTTGATCCTTGGTCCTTTGGAATTAAAACATCTTCATTCATATCTTCACTGTTGCTTCATGAAACTTCAATGTCAGCACAGGATAGCATGGATTGGTCCAGCTAAGATTGGTATCGGTGCGTATGTTCCAAACTTCAACATCCAGGTCATAATTTTTGTGTCTGGTGTCTAGATATCGGAAAAATGCATTCACAGTGTTAGCAAGTTATTCTACATTGGCTGTTAGCAGATGTTGTTTTTCTTCCCCTTGGTAGCTGGCAGGCTGTGTCTGACCTTAGCTAAAGCAGAGGTTATAAATGAATCTATGACAACAGATTAAAACCAATCTTCTCTCAGTTAGCAACCATTTTTAGGGCTATTTCACTTAACCCTTAAATGGACTCTGAGGTTGCCAGACACATCATAGCTCAAAATGTACATCAAACCTTGTTGATTTTGAAAATCGAAGTGAAAATTCCATGAAATGCGTTTTTTGGGGTGATATCGTCCGTCAAAGTTGCGAAATGACTTAAGCTGGGCTCCCTGTGGAATATCGCGGATTTGATGGCTTGGGATGAATGAGGTGTGATGACGTCAGATAGTGGAACATGTTGGATAGCTGGAGTTGAATCAACCAAATTTCGCTATGGAAGTATGGCTGTTCTTTGTCAATTTGAGCCGGAAATTGCTTGAGGAGAAGAATATAATACACCCGATGAAAGTGTGATCGAGGACAGTGAGCTAGAAGAAGTGGCGAACGAGGAAAGGCTTCTAGGAATCGATTAAAGTCAACAATGTGTCGTGATGAAAACAGCTAGGTGATATGTGTTTATGTTGTTAAATGAGCTTATTAGGTAAAGGATTATGAAGTAAATGAAACCTTTTATTTCACTCAAGATTTCGATATTTTCTGTTAAACTCAACGTAATTTTTAGACGTGACATGCATCACGACTATCGTGTCTGAACCGAGATGTGCTTAGGACTGCATTTAATAGTTTCTCTTCATGACAGAGAAGGCTCATTCCAAATTGAACAAATATTACAAATAAGTGAGTTTTTTAAAAGTAATTTCCATTACGTTCTTATATTCCAAATAAGTGAGCATTTTTCGGTATTTTCTATTTCACATACGTATACGTTCAATGCATATTCATTTCGCTGAAATGCTTTTTCAGCCCTCTGCGTTGTGCTAGTTCTGATATCGCCAATTTATAATTACATGGTGAATGCACGGTTATCTTAGCAAAAAGATCAGCATGTGTGGTATCTTAGATATTAAAGATCTACCTTCCCTGAATGTATGAGGAAGATACTGGCTTTAAAGAAGATGGAAGTGAAGATGAAGACACGTACACCAAATCGATTCCTAGAAGCCTTTCCTCGTTCTAGTCGTTGCTAGTCTAAATTAGAGTAAGTTTCTTAATCCAGATGGTCCATTGTTGTGTGCCAGAATGTACTAACCATTCTTCCAAAACTGAGTCTGTTAGCTACCACAAAATTCCTAACATAGCTCTTCAGAAGGCATGGATAGCGCGGATAAAGAGATAGAACCTGCCGCCTTTGAAGAACTGCTACGTTTGCAGCGATCACTTCGAGGATTCATGCTTTGAAGTAGATCTGATGGAGCAGTTAACCGGGATAAAAAGGAAGAGGAGATTAAAGAGCGATGCTGTTCAGTCAGTATTCAATTTTTGCAAGCCAACTAAAAGAAGAGCTACATCAGAGAACCGGCTCAAACGTAAACAAAACGAAGAGGAGAGAACAGTAACATGTCATTTATACATAACAGTAGTTTAAATCGTTTTTCGAAATAATCACTCATTAAAAAGACTTATTAATGCATACCGAGGAGAGTCATCAATCATTAGCTATTTATGCTTTCATAGATAAAATGTTGCTTAAAATCATAAGTATAACTAGTGAAATTTTCAAAATGGATATTTGCACGTGTTTAGTTTACATTTGATATTTATTCGTAAACCATAACAATGTTGCCGTAATATTCCAAATTTGCTTGGATAAATGACCCCGAAAGAATAATTTATAGCATTGTTGGTTAAAATGTTTATTTTGTAATATTTAAGATAATGTAGGCCTCGAAGAATGGTTTATAGTATTGTTGAAAACATTGTTTATTTTTGTATTTTCAAAGGATGTGGAGCAGCTGTGTACCACAATAAATCCTTCATGCGAAGATCCACTAAGTATGGAAACTCCAGAGTTCTCTCCTGAACCACTTTGTAAGGAGATTGGTGTTCAGTGTTGCCTTGGTTGTAAGTATGTTGTAACATCCACTGCATCAACTCAGACAGAGCCTGGATACTTTAAAGATGCCGAGACAACAACAGTTTACAACCCCTCCCCTTCACCCAACCTCAGTAGGGATGAAATACTCAGTGTGAGCTTCCACGACCACAGCTACAGTAATACCTATCACCCCTCACCAGTAAAGTCAATGCCAACAGTGTCTCCACAAAAGTCAGAAAAGTCTTTGTTTTCAGAGGAAGAGGAACTCCCACTAAGTGACGATGATGATGGTTTCATTGTTTCATCGCAAGAGACAGTTTCAACAACAGACAGTGAACTGTAGCCAGAAAACAAAGACTGCAATAAAATTCTTGAAGACCATATCAAAGAACCTAAATATTTGGTATTTAACTCAAGTTTGCAGCAGTTATTCAAGTTTTGTAGAAGCTGTGGAGCACCTGTCGCTGATGTCAACTTTGTATGTCAAGGCAGCCTTCTTATTGTGACAACTACATGTATGAAACATCATGCTATGCCATGGTACTCACAGCCAATGTTAAATCGGCTAGCTATTGGGAAGTTGTTGATCTCCTCATCAATATTATATACCGGTAATACTTTTACCAGACTTCAAAACTTTGCATCCTGTCTTGGCCTGAGAGTTCTGAGTGAGAGGGTCTTTTACAGACATCAGGAACGTTACCTATTTGCTGTTGTTAATGATGCTTGGAAGAGAGAGGAGGCTGCTGTAATGAAAGAGCTGTCAAATAAGGACATAGTAAATCTTAATGCTGATGGCCGAAGTGACAGCCCTGGCCATAGTGCTAGATATGGCACATATACTATGATGGAGAAAAGCACATGGAAAATTGCCACCTTCAGTATTGTTCAAGTCTCTGAAGTAACCTGCTCCAATGCTATGGAGAAAGAGGGGTTTCGAAGGTGTTTAAACACTTTAGACACAGTCAGTATAAAATGTATCACAACTGACAGACACACATCCATCAGCAGCACCATGGCAAAAGATTTTAGCCACATCAAACACCAGTATGATGTGTGGCATCTTTCCAAGTCAGTTGTAAAAAAGCTGAACAAGGAAGCAAAATTGAAGAAGTACCAAGAGCTGGCACCCTGGATACAATCCATTTCAAACCATCTTTGGTGGTGTGCTGCTACATGCTATGGGGATGTCCAACTTTTGAGAGAGAAGTGGAAATCTGTTGTTCACCATTGCGTGAACAAGCATTCCTGGAAAGATGCAGAGGTATTCAAAAAGTGTGCCCATCCTCCCCTAACCCGCAGACAAGTGCGCACCACACGCTGGATCAAGCTGGGGTCAACAGCTCATGTGGCCCTAGAAGAGGTTGTCTTTCAACCAAAGTTACTTAATGATTTGGCAAGATTGACTGACTTTTGTCACACAGGAGGGCTTGAAGTTTATCACTCGATGATGCTGAAGTATTGCTCAAAAAGAGAGCACTTCTCTTACAAGGGGATGGTTGCTCGTACTCAACTTGCTGCCATTGACAACAATTTCAATACAGCTAGAATTCAAGCAACTGTTCAAAAAGGCCCAAGGAGCGGAGAAGCTCGCTATCGCAAGTGCTTCCCTAAGAGGCACAAGCGTTGGGTTGTAAAGCCAGTCTTACAAAGAAAAAGCAATGCTTTCCTCCCTGAGCTACAACTGAAAGTACTTGAAATTTGTGAGGGTGGCATGGAAGCTGCAGGGGTTGACCCGATTGAAGAGGTTGAATTACCACGAAACATTGCTTGTGTTCCTGCCCCAGACAAACAGGAATTGATTTAACGACACCGGTCAAGATTTTCTAGATAATAATTAATTTAAATGGAATGTAGTAGAGTCTACAAACACTAAAATGTGTAATGTTAAGTGATGCTAATTCTAACCATTTGCTATTTTTAATTAGCACTATTTAGTAGAAAATAATGCAAAGCATTATTGGCACTCTTTTAGTGATTGTACTATAGTGAAGAATGGTTTTGAAAGAACTGTCGAGTAAGCCTGTCGTCCCAATCCCCCTCATCTTTCAACAGTTGTGTTCATCACTAGTAATAATAAATATTACAGTGCTCCTCCAAATGAGAAGGTACATGACAGACCCAAGTAAAAATGCTATAATCAAAATGTGTAAGCAATGCAAAGGGGACCTGATTAAAGTGGTAGATAAGTTTGCAGTTTTTAGATGTTCTGTTGAAAATTTTATTAAAATATCATTGCGATTTAGGAAACGATTGACTTTAAAAGAAATCTTAAATCTTACATCCATTATATATGGGGTCTCTCCCGGTATGAATGTAGTATGAAAAAAACTCAGCTGAATAGTAACTTTCGCTTTAGTAGGTTTAGCTTTTCTCCCCCAATCAGTACACCGATTCGATAAATGACTGACTAGCCCGACAGCCAAGATATCCTGGTGCCAATAGGGCCTTTGCAGTTAACGGTCACATTTATCTACTGGTGAGCAAGATTCATTTATTTAATTTGAATTGGTGATTCTTTTCAGCTACTTGTAAAGAAGTGAATGAAACAATGTGTAACCAGTGTGTCACAAAATGCAGTTTTATTATAATCTCGCGAAACAGGTTGTAGAAGAAAGTTTGTTTGCGCACCGGTATATTTCACCCATGGGAATCAAGACGTTCATTCATTTGATCTCAGTGAATTATTCAGCACACGAGCACTGAGCTGCAAAGGCCCTATTTGTCTGGAAATAAATGTATGAGCCATAAATTTTACTGATAAGCCCGGATGCCAAGATTTCTTAGTGCCAATTTGTCTGAAAATGAAACTAGTCAGTACCGAGATTCTAAGATGGGGTGGGATTCTATCACCAAGAGAATACTTTTTTCATTTAGCCAATTTTGAATCCATTACAGCATGCTACTTCAAGGCAAATTCTTTATAAATGTTACTGACTAGCCTAGTTGTTTTCAGACAAATTGGTGCCCAGGAAATATTGGTTATCCATGTCTTGTATAACTGCAGAATTTGCTTGGTTAGCTTATGATTTTGTCCACTAGTGCTTTGTACACTAAGTTCTCTATTCATCTGGACATTTTGTCTAAGTGTAGTTGTTTTTAATTAATAAAATATGCAAATATTACAAAACATTTATATAAACAACTTTCTATATGTACTTCACCTAAAAAATTCATGACTACTCTTATACATTTTAGTCTCAGCCTTTCTATGTTTTCCTTTTCAATTTAGTAATTCAGAAATCCTGATAGAAAAAAATCCACTCTGTTTATGAAATGAAGTAAGGAATAAATAAAATGTAAATTATAACTCCATGTAACTTTAGGCCAAGCTAATCATCTGCATAGTGAAAACCTTCAAATTCAAATCCCTCCTCTAGTCCAGGGGGAGGGAAGTGTGCTCTGATGCACATGACAGCACAAGAGGGCAATACGACCCGAACTTCCTTTCCAAGAACTCCCCAGCACCATCTAGCTAGTTGCCTATATGCAATGTGTCTGTACTGCTTGTGCTCTGGGCCTTCATATGCATTACTGTACTGCTGTTTGTACTGACCCCATGCAGTTCGAAGAACATACTTATTGGCACAAACAGGTAAGAATCCAGGATGCTGAGTAATGCATGGTGGTGGTTCATCAGCATCCCCATCTTCAACAACAGACTGGCATGTTGCAACCACTTTTTCGATTTCTTGGCAACAAATGCATTCAGATATTGAATCCATAATTTGGCAGCTACCACAGGTACACCTATTTAACAGAAATAAAACAATTCTTAATATCTTTGAACACTATGAATGATTATCCCAAGTAAGAATTTACATGCACAACTTGTGAAACAACTATACTCCTTAACTTATTGACTATCAAGGGATGTTTTTAAACATGCTTTTAATTGAAATTGTGAAAGTTGGTATTGCTTTTGGTCACAAACTGGATTCATTCATACCAATATCTAAAGTACAGCTTGCAAGAACACGAGTGGCAAGATAAGATTTTATATAAAATGGATATGTAGTTCAGTTTTGTGATAATACAGAAGTACGACTTACCAATCAGAATTTGTAAGTCGATTGTTCTCTTGTTCATCGTCTTCAATATTGTCACTGTCAGATCCTTCTCTGAACTCTTCATCTGAGGAGATTTCTATTTCTGGTTGAAACTGATATGGCCGTAAACCAAATTCGTCGTCCATTCCTAAAAATTCTTGAGCAAAATCGTCTCCCGAGCTGTCCGAGCCTTCGGAAGAAGAATTAGATTCTGACATGCCTTCTCAAAGTCGTATTTTTTCGCAAATATTGAGTAAAACGTATAAGAAACTGAGGAAGAAGTCAGGCTAACGCATCCAAACAACTAGAAGCTTGAACTATTGTGACGTTGTGACGTCAATACGCTATTTTTCTGAGCCCGCGATAAAAGCGCAAGATGGCCTCTACCATAGCAATATAAGCGATGTTTTGAGTAAATATTGTTTTAGAAAAATAGGCGCTCTATCCCCTTTAAAAACTTGAATTTTGGACTTCTCAAATGATGTAGTTCCTCTTAAAAACGGGTCATTTTTGGGGTCAGTTGTCCTTTAAGTCTTTAATATTGGTGGTAAACAAAACCATGTTATCGTTGATTGTTAAAAATCTAGGTGATTTCCCATACATAAGTTGTATTGATTTTACAAGGTAAATAATTCTTTTTATGATTTCTACTGTTGAAAATTTATAACAAATTGGAAAATGCAACATTTTTGGGGTCTTAGTGTATGTACCAGAAATTTCTGTGTTCTATTGTTCGTTGTTTTATTGTGTGACTTGTAAGTCTGTCTTGCGGTACCCACAGAAAAAAAAAATTTTTTTTGGTGTGTATATTGTTCAACTAAATACTAAATACTTTCCCGAAATATGCTTAACAATTCTAACTACTTAATACATTATTAAACAATATATTACTTAATAGCTAGAGCACAAGCTTCAATGTCAATCATTATTAGGGTTTCATAATTGTAAAATATGATTTTACCAAGATAACCTAAACCAGTCAGGACAAGGCATCATGTTGGGTTCTCAGGCAGTCTTTATTAATAATTCAAAACTACATATATATGTGATACATGTTACAGTTTTCCACATCTACACTAGTTACTTTCTTAACAAAACAATAATTGACAACACTGTACGAGATATACAAAAGATACCAAAACTATACAACATAAATCACTACTGCCCTGGTTATAGGAAGCTAATGGAGCGTGTGGGTGGGTGAAGAAAATTGCTGGTGCTATAAATGCTAAAAGGCTAGGCGAGCTTAATATGGTGTAGCTACTGCTATGAAAGTTGAAATGAATGCCTAGCTGACGCAATACGTGTACATGTACTAATGTACAAACTAGGTAGATAAGCCGACCGGAAATGCCTACGTATACTCATACTTATGTAAGACCACCCATGAACCTGACATGTCCCCCTCTACGTAGTCTAGATTTCTATTAACAAGGTCAATATCCACCTAAACCAGTCAGGACAAGGCATCATGTTGGGTTCTCAGGCAGTCTATTTAT
Organism: Actinia equina; assembly: GCA_011057435.1. Taxonomy (NCBI): domain Eukaryota; kingdom Metazoa; phylum Cnidaria; class Anthozoa; order Actiniaria; family Actiniidae; genus Actinia; species Actinia equina. The sequence goes on from WHPX01000004.1 coordinate 64,916, forward strand.
AATTCAAAACTACATATATATGTGATACATGTTACAATTGTCCACATCTACACTAGTTACTTTCTTAACAAAACAATAATTGACCCAAACCCAGTGTATGTGATGATATATGTTAGGTGGTTTTGTGTTGGGACATAATGGATTTACAGATCATGTTAGCGGACTGAAGTTTTATAGTGAGTGGCATGGTCAAGTATATTAAGATAGTGTCCGAGTGCCAGTCCCCTAGAGCCTTTATTAGTTCTAGGGGTACCCCTGATTGGTACGCGAAAGAAGCGCCTCCTCTACGAAAGGAGTGCCCGGCATACTGAGCTGGGTCGTAATTAAGTGCGATGAGGTGAAACCTTAGTTTAGTCAAAAACATGTTATATCTGAAAATGTTTGCTGCCGTCTGTGTGCCCTTTGAGGTGTTCCAGGAGAAGGCTTGTGAGGATGATGGAGAGAGTTGGAATGCATGTATAGTTGCCGTTGTGGGACATAGCTTGCTATGTGGAATGCATGGAATGGGTATCTCCACTTCCCGTTCTCGAAACTGGATAGTTTTACTCCATCGTATGGTGATTAGCATGCCCCAGTCGTGAAATTTGAAGTCAGTTTTTGTCAGTTGTCTGGCTGGGTCAAAGGCGCGTGGAGAGTAAGGTAGCAGATGCGATTTGCGAAACATCCCATAGAAGAGTACTAGGCATATGGCCCAGAATGATCTGTCAAAGCTAGAAGTAAAATTAAGCTGAGAATATATCTGCGATAGAATATTAGGCGTCATAGGCAGTTTTTGGTTAGGCAGTGGGCCTTTGGCCCTGTTGATGCCTGTTAGTAGAGATTTTAGCGGCCAGTTATTAAGCAGGAGATTAGGTAGTCCGAATTCCTTGTGCAGAACCCCTACGATGTTTAGATAACTGTGAACAGAGGAAGGTTTTAAGGAAAGCGCTAGAAATGCAGCATATTGGAGAAGATGTGTTTCCTGGATAGGGACTGGGCAGTAACCCATCCTGTCACAGAACCGGAAGTACGCGTTGCGGTGCGTCTTGTAGGTGGATTTGGTTGATTCGGCGAAAAGCTGTGACCTGTAGTGTCGGATCTCGGCGTTGAGTTCCTCGGCTAATGATTGGTCGCGAGCGTCTGGAAGAGAGGAATTGGCTGCTGTTAGCGGACATATGGCGGGTGAGAGGCATGGCATTTACTGCGAATTGTGATTGGTGATTGCAGAGCAAGGTGTAAAAGCGGATGAGGTGTTGCGCCTCATGTAGACGAGAGATTGAGTCAGCAAGGAAGTTCTTCTCTCCTTCAATGTAAACAGCTGTGATGTGGAAGTTATGTACCGCCGACAACCAGAATAAATGGCGAAGCTCTGCCATCATGAGGGCATTGGCCGTTGTCCCTTTATTGATGATCTGCACTGCAGCTTGGTTGTCACAGCGGATAATGATGCGGTGGTTGGCCCAGCGGTTGCAATATCGTCTTGCGGCTAGGGTGATTGCTAGCGTTTCCTTGTGGTTGATATGAAGCTCTGCCCATTCCGGGCTATCTTCCCGGTAATTGTGGTAAAACCAGTCACCCGGAAAATAACCCCCCGCAGCGATGGGACAGGCATCCGTCACGACATCTACTATAGGTAACGCGTTGAGGAACTTTTTGGTACCATTGAAAATTTTCAGAAAGTTTACCCACCAGTCAATATCTGCCAAGAAATCTTTGCTAAGGCGCATTTTTCCGGTTGCAGACATCTCGTTCATAAAATCTAGGATTCTGCGTAGAAAGGTTCTACCGCCGTGAATGAATTTAGTTTTCCAGCAAGACATTGGAGATGTTTTTTATTTGCGCGTCTTTTGTGTTGGAACTCGGTTACTAGATGCTGCAACTTTTCGAGCTTGCTGGGTGGTAGGCTCATTGTGCAGGAGGCTGTGTCGAGTTCTACTCCTAGAAGGTTAAACGCTGCGTGGGGCTCACAAGTTTGTGCTGACTTATTGTGAACCCAAGGTCGGTGAAAAGGGTAAGAAGAGTATCAAAGGCTTGCTGGCAGCGCCGTTTGCTGTTTCCTATTACTAAAAAGTAGTCGTCAAGATAAACAACTATGTCCTTAAACCCGCGATTAGCCATCATGCGTCGCACTGCCTGGGTGAGGCGTTGAAATATTTCCGGTGAGGTGCTCGCACCGAATGGTAAGCGCGTGTCATAGAAATATGTGTAATGTTTGTCTCCTTCGAACTTCCATTTGCATCCTGTAGCTTGATAGTTTTCTTCGTGAATTGAAACTGAGCGGTAAGCATGTTTGAGGTCAATTTTTGCCATATAATACTGCTGTTTGATAAGCTTAATTGCATCGTCGAGTGTTTGAAATTTAAATGCTTTAGTGATGATGTAATCCTTTACTGCTTGCCCGTGCGGACGGGAACAATCATGAATTAGGCGGATTTCGGTGGAGTTAGGTTTGGGAATAGCTCCCAATGCGCTGACTACCTTCGGTCTTATTGCGGTTATTCTGTAATTGCCCTGTGCAATCTCGTCGCGAATAGTTTGCTCGACGAGGTGCCTGTTATTGGGGTTAGTTGCTGATTTATAATTAGCCATGTCAATATCTGCAAAGTTAGTGTTAAGCGGCACTAACTGAAAGCCATTGAGAATGCCGTCTGAAAGAAATGCGTAGTCTTCGTCTTGTGCTAGCTCTGAGAGCCAAAGAGTGCGGTTTAAAGGTCTGTTGTTTAAGTTTTGTCAGTCATGCTTGTTGAGGGTGTGTGGGATTTTTGGAATGTGATGCGTGTGTTCATCCGGCGTGTGTCTGACCACAAGCCTTTCCCCCTGAAACCTTGCGATTGCACACGTGTGCGAAGTTACATTCCTTGAAGGTGCATCCCCGGGGTGAATTAGAATTACGACAAATGACTTTGCTATCCGCTGTTAGGTGGCACCGCGGAAATACGTTTTTTCGAGCTCGATCATTATGGTCAGCGGTATACGCGTCTTCTTTCCAAGTCGGCCATCATGGCGGCTGGTAGTGGTTTGTACTGGTATTGGTGCGTGTTTATGACAAGAAATATCATTTTAAAAGCATCAAACTCATTGTTATCATAACAAAGAATACGCAGATGCTACATTTTCAGGAAAAGAGGGAATATTATGGGAAAAATAGATTTTTTTTTACGCCACAACAATCAGCATACTATCGAAGGTGAGTAATAATAATAATGATAATTTGAATTTTTTCCAACTTTAGATGCTCCTTCACCCTCTAAAATGAACCAAAAGTGATCCTTTTACTCCTGTAAAGATAATAAGACACCGTTGTTCTTGATTTGAACTTATAAAGTCAACTTAAGTATCCATTTTACAAAAACTCAATTTTTTTCTACCTCTTTCAGTTCTTCGATGTTCGTTCTCTTTTAACTTTCTATCTAATCAGTGGTTGCATATCCGATAAAATTGATACTTTTACCTTTTAATTGTACACTGTAAAAAGTAGAGAATGATAACACCTGCTTGGGTGAAGTAATTAGCTTTATTTTTGGACCTTAAAATTGAACTAATTATTAAAGTTTGTAGAAGGTTTTCTTACAATAGTATTTCCATCACTACCCCAAATTGTGATTGATTTCACATAATTTTGTAAAAGTAAAAATAAACCATACTGTATCACACATGTGTAACTACACTGTTTTCTGTGTAACACAATCAGTGATGATTGAAATTTATCAGTTTCTAAAAGTTCCATGGTCGTATTTATATTTACATATTTTGTACATATCATCTACATATTTATTTACACATCTATTTACATATTTATTTACATTTTCATTAGCATATTGATTGTGTGGTTAAAAAAATCGCCACTAAAATCATTTATTCCTCTGGAATTAGTTGTTGCTTGTGAAGTATTGCTTTTATTGATGACAATTTACTTTGAATGTGTTGCTTAAAAGAAGCAGACTTGAAATATTTATAATCTTTGCAGCTTGTAGGTACACTGGGATCTTCATCATCACCAGGATCCTCATCATCATCATCATTATCATTCTCAAAATCAATGTTGTCATCTTCAACTGGCTTTAACAGCTGAATGTTCCATGCGTAGGAGAGGTGCCGACATCTTTAATGAGGTTTGACAGACAAATTCTACATTCGTTATCTGTCAAACACTCATGGTGAAATGAGTGACCACATGTCAGTCGCTTGGTTGAGGACTCTACTGGTGCTTGACAGTCATGACTATCACAATCCACAGTGCTGTTGGGTTGAAACAATGGCCATCTATAACCCAAAGGTAGACTTTTCCTACAGAAGGCTTTGTTAAAGCTTGCAAGATGGAATGAAGATTTCCCGTATGGTTTGCCAGCCTTGTTAATTGGTCTTGGGAGCTCATATGACTGACCAAGATTTGTTGCTACACGTTCAAACATTTCCATGATACTTTCAGCTGCTAGACCTGAAAAAAAGACTACATGTTACAACTATAGACATACATGTATGTTTATAAGCACAGTATTCATGTTTGGAATTGAATTGATGGATATACAGATTGAATCTAGTTTGACAATGAATTTTTTAATTATTATTACCAGACAGTAGAAGCAAATCTTGGTCACTAATTCCTCGTTTGTAGCCATTGACATAGTCTTCTTCGAAGTAGTTCGGTTCACAATTGGACCTGGCCAGTAGACGGGCTGTTTCTTGAATTTGTGCGGCTTTGTCATTTTTACTTATTCTGCTTCTCAATCGTGAATGGAATATCTCCACTTTCTTTTCGCTAATTACAGAGCACAGATGTTGTTTGGCATTGTGATATTCTTGAAAGGAGCTTTGATGGTAGTTCTTGTCACTAATCCATGACAGAGTGGCTTTATTATAATGGTGGCGTTCCATAGCTATAAACATAATGGCCAATCTCTTCATTGATTCTTCAATGTATTGAAAGCTACCTCCCTTGACAAAAACAGGGTAATGAAGAAATGTGAGTGGGACTAGTTCTTCAAATAAATGGAACAAACAGACAAACTCTACATCTTTACACTCTTGAAAAGCTGCAATGATTACATCTCTGATCTGTAACCAGCCTGCAAATGCAAGTGTGATGCACAATGAAATCTTCTCTGGCTTTGGTTTCAATGGCAAGATCTTTCTTTGGCCAAATACTGACTTGTACATCTCTTGAAATATTGGATGGTATCTTATGATAACATCTTCAGTGGCATTCAAGTAGACATGGAACTGCCCAAGCTCAGGAATCATGGAGTCATGTTTTTCTGATGATATACAAATATTTTTCTTGTGGAAGTACCATGTTGGCCAGTCTCCAGCTACAGGAAGGACATTGGTGTTTAAAAATGTTGACAGCTCTGGCAGTACTTGGAACATATACTGGTGGGTGTCTCTATAATCATTAAGACTATGTAGATCTTGTTCTATCTCATCTATGAGTACAGTTGATTTTAGAGACTGGGATTGGTCTTCTCTTGCATAAACTCTGTGAAATAATATGACAATAATATTGAACTCCCTTGCTATGGGCATAGAATACAAAATATTAGAGTCATCCAGTGTCATAATTACTTATAGTACTTAATAGTTTTACTTTTTCGACTAGTACTATTTCGAGCTAATTATTGGAATGGTATTGTAAGGATATAGACTGTGTTTTCACTTGTTATGCTAAGTATTTTATTATTTGACTCTGTTGTTGTATAATTTTTATTGTAAATAAAATTTTTATATCCCCCAGGTGTGCTTACTTAATGTTGGATGATTATAATTTGATGCATACCTGAGTTCTTTCAAGGATTTCCTCAGCAAGCAAGGATTTATCTGTTTGTAACTTGCAGGAAGACCCTCCAGAAATGTGTGTTGACAGTACTGAGACCATGTTGCACTGATTTCTTGTACAACAGCTTGACTGCAGATTCCTCCTTTGCATATTAATTGTTGAGGTTGTCTTCCAGGTATATGAACTGTTACTTCTCTGTGAACCTTATTCACTGACTTGACTGCATCGTACTGGTGGATATCCAACATGATGCTGGCCATGTGAACAGCATTTGATATCTGTCTCCCCTGTGGTGTCTTGATTGCATTTATGTTGTGAAAGTCATCAATCATCAAAATAAGAAAGGTTCCCTATAAAAGAAAGATTTATAAATATTGGCAGTTTAACTATATGTTATGAATTGTTTCAAAAACAACACATACATGTAATACAATAATGATTAAATGCTGATATGATGCTACAAAGAATAGTTTTTTTAATTAGGGATCATGGCATAATAATAAGTTTAATTAGATCTTTTAAAAAAGTTGTTATGTCTTGTGTTTTGCTGTTTTTTTTGTTAGAATGACTAATTAATGTACCTTTTTCATAACAGAATAAAGTTTATCTTGAACTTTTTTGATATAGCCATTTGAAATCTCATGTTTCTTCATTGTTTTTGTTTTTGGGTTTCGGGCAAATCCCAAGGTTATTCCGGCTGAGAGTCCCATAGATGATAAACCTTGTAATTCCAAAAATATCCCACATTCATCTTGGAAATTGCCATGTCTTTGATTCCTGTTGAATGCATAATATGTACATGTTAAAATCAATTAAGTAAAAAAAATATGTTTAGGAATAATTACCTGTAGTATATTAAATGCCAGATAAGTGATGTAACTCTCCTTTCTTGCATGTGCACCTTTTTCTCTCCATGTCTTTCACTTGATATACTATTAAGTAACGTTGTGTATAGTGTTGGTACATGCTGCATAACCAATGCCTTCATGTTGTCATGCCCCACCAGTGATTGTCGGTCCTTGTGCTTGTCAACTATTGTGCCCAATTTTCTCAAATTGTCCTCAAATGTTGGCTCTTAAATTGAAACAAGATTGAACCATGTAAGTAATGAAGTTTATCAATAAAAATGCTTTCATTTATCAAATAGATTTTTTGTCTAATTCTCAATAGAATAATATGTACCTTCTAATTTTGATTGAATCTTTTTCCAGGTACTCATTTTGACTTTGATTTCTTCTTCTTCACTTTCTTCTTTTCTGTCACATTGGTTCTCTTGCTGAGACTTGAAATATAAAAATTATAGGTCATTACCAAAGTGTTTAGTGAACATAATTATATTCATGCAACGACATATATATCATTATTTTCATTGATCCCTACCTGCAGACTTGATATATCTGTATTTTCTTTATCTTCATGTAACTGGTCTGTTGTTCCAACTATCTGTGTAAATTAATTCAATTATGATATTTTTATTTTTCAAAGTTATTTAAGTTTTAATGATAATTACTGATAAAAAAGTAATACTATAGATAAGTGTATATGTATTTATATATTTATTTGACCTTTCATTAGATGTTTCAAAGTAGTTTTTTGAAGTCTTACATGAATATATAAACATAAATTAAAATACTATTGTCAAACTTTAATAGCAAGACTTACTTTTTGTTGTTTGGGAGGTGTAATATTTTCTGAGCCAATATCTGCATCAATGAACCTTTTTGGTGCTTCTTTATGACATATATTGCACCATCTAGTGCGAGGTGTATATTGGGGGTCATTTTTGCCAGCCTGATCTAATATGGAGTGGTAAGTTTGGGGAATTTGGTGGGGATGTAAGGATTTTGAATGTCCCCAAGTTGATGGACATGAACATCTTTTGTTGTTGTTTCGCCGTATTTTATCAAAATGATGCTGACAAAGTCGTTCATCATAGGGGATTTTTCCACATCTATGAATTTCACTGTTTGATTTTCTTAATATGCCCCTACAATCCTGTGATAACTGTCTAGTTTTGGCAAAATAACACAGCATGTTTTCAATCAGCACTAAAAAATCACAACAGGTGCTGTCGTCAGCCGATCTATTGATGGCGACAAAAGTATTTTTTTTCGTCATTCAACTTTATTACTCTAGTTCATGATGTGTGCAAGCATTAAGTTTCTTGTGCAAAGTATATATGATGTAAAATCTATCAGCCTAAAAGTCACTTGACTTACAGATCTAAGTATTGTTTGTTTTGGCTAAGTTTTGACAATTTATATATGTAAGTTTTTACTAAGATGGCGCTTTGAATGCTCGGTGTAATGTAGATATGCTCGAGAAATTATCGCTATTTCGTTTAGAAAAAAGACGCTTTTTGCTTATCGAGCATAATTATATATTGGTCTATGGACAAATAAAAGAGTCATTGGCATTTGTAAACAGTTTTATTGATACAGATTTGTTTTTCTCCCTTATTTAAGTTACTTTTTCGAAGTCAAAAATTTCATAAAATGTCCGCCATTTTGTGAGTTGTTTTGAGACGCCGCTGACGAGTACAATAGAGTGATCGTAAGCGTATTTCCGCGGTGCCCTGTTAGGTTTGCAAAGGAATTAAAAGCGCTAGACGTACGATCGCGAGATGCTGTTTTTGTGACAGTCGTGACTTGTGGTGTTAACGGGATTAGTGTGGCCGTATGTAAATGGTTAGAGTCGAAACTCCATGGATAATTGTACATCGCTTGAATTTTCCTTAATTCGTTATCGTACATTAAGACCGATTTCCAATCATAGTGATTGGCTAATTCCATCATTTTTATGGTGTACGCTAAATAATGCTGTAATTCATCATAGTTTGACAAATTGCCTTTAGTTACCAAGGCATTAAAAATTATAGTATTGGCAATTTCCCACTGTTGAAGAGTTACGTTTTCTAGTTTCGGTTTTTTCGGTCCATAGGACACGACGATGCGCGCTGACCCCTGTCTTCCTAACATTTCCTCCTCTTCCAGGGGAATTATATTGTCAATGAAATCGACTATAACTAAAACTTTCTCACCCCTGTCCATAGATGTTGCTGGCTTGAGGAACATTTCTGAGGTGGACTTTTGTTGTGGCTGCGTTCGGTCCGTGGGCTGACCTCTAGTGTTTGTTGCTGCTTGATTCCACAGGTTTCCCTCAGGCATTGCTGCTGATGATTGCAAGAGGTCATCCAGTGGCGAAGTCCAGGGATCTCGTGTCTCTGCTTTTAGTTCTGCCACACTGGCTTTCTTCAAGGCTATTTTCTTTCGTAATTCTCTTGCGTTTCTCTGCCTTTGCAAGTTTTGTTCCTCCATTTCGAGGCCCTGAAGCTCTTTAGTGAGCTCCTTGATATCATCTTATTCGTCATCAGTTTCTTCTTTGATTTGGTCCTTTAGGTGTAATTTTTGCGGGGAACTTTTCGTTATCCCTTCGCAATACTTTGAGGGTATTCCCCAGGCATGTACTTCTAGGGGCTCCTTACACCCTGAGCAACGTGATGTTCTTAAGCTTTTCTTTGACTCGTCATCCATGGTTGATCTTAAAAGAAAATTGCTGGTGCTATAAATGCTAAAAGGCTAGGCGAGCTTAATATGGTGTAGCTACTGCTATGAAAGTTGAAATGAATGCCTAACTGACGCAATACGTGTACATGTACTAATGTACAAACTAGGTAGATAAGCCGACCGGAAATGCCTACGTATACTCATACTTATGTAAGACCACCCATGAACCTGACATGTCCCCCTCTACGTAGTCTAGATTTCTATTAACAAGGTCAATATCCACATCAAAAACAAAACAACAATGGATTATAGTAAGATATAAAGTTGTGTTTGGTGTCAAAATTGTCAAATTGTGATACAAAATACCAAATTGTGACACAAAACACCAATTAATAAGTGTTTGTGTTCACCTTTTACGTAATTATATGTACAATTCATGTACTTATTTATACAATTTTGAATATTAAAATGTTAATTCAATTTTCATTTGCAAAGATCATTGTTAACAGGTGCCTTTATTGTAGTGACGTCGCTCAATATAAACAAACATTGTCCAGATTCTTATCATGGCATGAAAGTATTCATCAAGTTATTTTGTTTGAAAGAAACTATATAAATGGTGAGGACTAATGGAAAGTGATTGTCTAAAAGATTGAGAAGTGTTCTGTACTACTACGACATGGCTTAGGGCTTTTTGCAAGTTTACTTTTTTTGAACAATTCTGAATAAATGTTGCGGAAAAATCCTCTGAATTTATTGAAAATAGTTTTCTGGGCATTTAATGAAATACGTAGGGGTCCACTAGTTGGTATGGGTGATAGTATAGCAGTATAGTATAGTAGGTTGAATAGATGACACAAACTCAGACAATGCATTTTTTCTTTGAGAATTTTCTTGTACATGAAACGACAGATACCAGGAAAAGGGAAATGACATCTTTTTTTGCAAATTTCCCACTTAACACAGGAGGCCAGCACACAAAGAAAAACAAAAAGAGTTCGCATGCGAAGACAAAAATCCCCATGCTCTTCCGATGGCTTATTTGGTTTCCTCAAGAAAAAGAAAACTCCTATTTTATATGATGAATAATCATTAATCATACACCATTCTGTACTTCGAAAAACGTCTTTCACTAATATCATGAAAATCAAAGATAAGAAATAAAAAACTAATCTTTGTCTTCGTCTTTGTCAAACAAACAGACATATGAACATACTTTATTATCTTTTCCCATACGGGCTTTAAGACATTAGTATATTGGATTAAAAAGTCAGCTAAATATTGCTAATTTGTAAAAATATTATTATTTAGGAAAAATACATATATTACAATATCTTACACTAAAATTCAAAAATTAAACGAGACTTACCTGTAAGGTGAAGTTTGCTTGGAATTCTACGAGTCATTGGTCGGGAGTGTGGGAGTTACGTGAGAGAGCGCACGAACCCGGGAGATCAATATTTAACTGCGAATAATAATGCAAATAGATCAAGGGTGGGTATAAAAGCATAGAAAAACTATATGGGTGGGCACGTAACTCCCACACTCCCGACCAATGACTCGTAGAATTCCAATCAAACTTCACCTTAAAGGTAAGTCTCGTTTAATTTTTGAATTCTACTTCATCATTGGTCATTGGTCGGTGGAAGTCACGTGAGACTTTAAAGCTGCATGATTATGAGCTCAACACCATGCAACCACAATATAACTGTATAACAGAGAATAATTTATTTTTGTGAATCACAAACTTTAAGTAATTCATTGCCAAAGTTTTTAGTATTAACAACAGGCATATTGTAGAACTTTTGAAAAGTGTTTTCACTGGACCATCCTGCACTTTTCATAATAGTCTCAAGAGATATGTGTCCTGCCTTAGCACCTGAAGTAGCTGCAGCCCTAGTGCTATGAGCACTAAACACACTTGTATTAACTCCAGCCTTGCCTAACACATACTTTATCCAGCGGCTGATTGTATCAGCTGAGGCAGGCTGGTGTGGCTTTTGATAAGTTATTAGCAGCTGATCCTTGTTTGGCTGTCTTAAACCACTTGTTCTCTTGAGATATTCAAACATGTAGGTACCTACACACAGGCGATTGTCTGGTTGGTAGGCAAGGAACTCAACTGTGTAGAGATGCCTTCCAGGTCTGGATGTTTTTAGCAATGTTTTAAGTACAAATATGCACTTGTCAGAGGTTAAGTGCATGTCAGACACTGTCAATGAGTGTAACGTTTGGTGTCTCTGCCCTGATAGTAGTGCCATTAACATAACTAACTTGTGGGTCAAGTCTTTCAACGTGAGGGTTTCAGGGGGATGTAAAATCCTCAAATAATCCATAACATGTTTTACATCCCAGGTTCTAGAATATTTAGGAAGAGATGGCCTGCATTCAAATACCCCTTTCAGTAGTCTGCAGACTAATGGGTGGCTTCCAAAACTATTGTGCCCAGTTGTTTGTATGCATTTAGACAAGGCGCTCCTTGCAGTGTTAACTGCACTATATCCCACGCCTGAGTCATATAACTCTGCAAGGAAATTTACCCCATCCTCTACAGATGCTGAAAATGGATCAATTTTCCTTTTATGACAGTACTCTTTCCATCGATCAATGTATGGACTGTACTGCTTTTTAGTGCCATTTCGCCATGATGACATGACCAATGAGGTAGCTTTTTCTGATAGTCCTTGACCTTTGAAATGTTCCCTGATACATGACATAGGAGCAACACCAGTTTTCCCTGTAGTGGGTGGGTTATAGTTGGTTGACTGGGTTGGAAGAGCATCCCTATTTTCCTGGGAAGTTCCAGTGGGTCTTGAATTAGCATTCTCATAACAGTTGGCCACCAAGGTTGAGTTGGCCACTTGGGGATCAATATTAGACCTGTTGCCTTCTCTTCCTGAATTTTCTGAAGAACAGTTGCCATAAGGCTGAAAGGAGGGAAAGCATAAAATAAGTAGGACTGCCATGATAAGCTAAAAGCATCTATTGCAAATGCTTCCGGGTCAGGTTGGTAAGCTACAAACGGTTTTAGTTTGTAATTTAAACGCGAAGCAAAAAGATTCAATGGTGGGCTTCACATTCAATTTATTCAATGCATCCTTGAATATCTTTGGGTCTAATGCCCATTCAGTCCCATTATTGACATTTCTAGAGTGCCAGTCAGCCAATACATTCATCTTTCCTGGGATGTGAGCAGTAGACAGCCACACATTGTTCTCAAAACACCAGTCCCAAATACAGCGGGCTAAGTTATTACATGCCTTGAATGACTAGTGCCCATGTGGGCTAATGTTGTTACAGCTGTCATGTTATCGATCATAACTCTAAAATGTTTGCCCATAATATGGTCCCGAAATGCTTTCAGGACAAAGAATACTGCTAGCATTTCTAGGCCGTTTATATGATAGGAGGCTTCGGATGGACCCCATCCGCCCTTAGCTGATAGAGTGCCCATGACTGCCCCCCATCCTAGCATGGATGCATCAGTATGAATAACAATATCTGGCTCTCCATGCTGAAAAATATTGTATGCACTACTCACAGAGTCTCGCCACCACCTTATATCTGCTAAGGCAGCTTCCGACAATGTCATGGAAATATAAAATTTTCCTTTTGCATGCTTCAAAGCATCCGTTTTTTCCATATCAATGCTTCTAAAGTGCAAGGTTCCCCACATGACTCCAGGGAAACTAGCAGTCATACGTCCTAGGAGTGAGGACACTTCTCTTATAGAAGGATTGCGGCTAGCTAGTATATTTTTGCATGCATCCTTGAGTTTGTTTGATTTTTCCTGAGTGAGGTTAACTTTCATTTCTAAAGAATCAAGGACGAAATCCAGGTAAGTGATTCTCTGTGAGGGTACAAGTGCTGACTTTTCCGGGTGAATTATAAACCCTGATGAGTCAAACAATTTTGTGGCAAGAACATTTCGAATACAGTCCTCAAATCCTCACCTTGGAGGTACGAATCATCTATGTAAGATGATGACAAATGACCAGACTGTCTTAAGGTGGCATAAACCGGCTTCAGTAATTTTGTAAACTTTCTTGGACAAAATGCAAAACCATTTGGGAAGCATGTAAATTTATAAAGATTCCCTGACCATATGAACTTTAGGTATTTTTGGTCACTTTCTGCTATACTAACTTAGTAGTATGCATCTTTTAAGTCCACCGAAGCCATATAACAATTCGGTCTCATCATACTTATGGCTGATTTGAGGGTGTCCATTTTAAAATGCTTGTACTCAACATGCATGTTGAGCCGCTTCAGGTTTAGGATTAACCTGTGAGAGCCATCTTTTTTCAGCCTGGTTAATATAGTTGACAGATATTGTCCCTATAACACCCTATTTTATGAGTTTACGTATTTCAAGGTCTATGATTTTGACAGCCTTAAAACAGTCTGCTTTTGCAGTGAAATAATCTTTTAGAGCAGGTATAAGCGATTATCATGGCCTAGGAGTGCTATGGCATCAGTGTTTAAGGTCAGCAACTCCTCCAACTTCAGCGTGGTGGGATCAGCAATGGCTGTCATTATCTTACTGACTGAGGCAGTCAAGATAGCTCCCACTTTCGTGAGTGTTTTTTTGGGTACTGGCAACGCGGAGGTCCCTTCTTCTGGCCAAGTGGTCGAGTTTATCCCATATTTCAGGGTTAACTGTAGGGACGATAAGCTTGTCACAGTTTTACGGGCGGGCGTATTTGTCAAGCTTGTCTTTAAGTTTTGTGTCGCCAAGTTTGGTCGAGAAACGCTTATTGACAAATTCCGCCAGTTTATCCGACACAGCTTCGGTAGTTTTTTCTTCTGTGTCATAATCTTGTGAAATTGTGCCCAAAAAACTAGTCGAGGGGTCCTCGATTTGGTTTTTCTGGCTGTTTTCTCGACTTGCCTTTGCAGTTCGTTGTTGTGTACGAGATGCTTGAAGCAACTTGACTGAGTCATCCGAGTCGGATTCCTCCTCACTAAGATTTCTATCACTTAGCTCAGCATCTTGAGTAACAGCTTCTTTTTGCTTTTTTGCTTTTGACGATGCAGCCGAGTCGGCCTGCATCCGGTTAAGAGTATTTCCCATTGAGGAAACATTTACCGCCATGGCGGCCATTGTTTGGTTTAGGTATAAATCGACACAGCAATAACAAACACAGTAGATCTCCCAAGGATCACACACAAAATTGATATCCCGGTTTCGTGCGCTCTCTCACGTGACTTCCACCGACCAATGACCAATGATGAAGTAGAATAATAGCTATAATCTATAAATAATGAAGAAAGTATGAAAATATAAATATACTAATAAACTGGAGAGGTAATTATCTAAGAACTCCCGTAACAACTTAGATCTAAGCGACTGTTCCAAAAAATTAACCTTTAAAGGACAACTGACCCTCCAAAATGACCCATTTTTAAGAGGAACTGCATCATTTGAGAAGTCCAAAAATCCAGTTTTTAAAGGGGATAGAGCATCCATTTTTCTAAAACAATATTTTTAAAACATCGCATATATCGCTCTGGTGGCCGCCATCTTGCGCTTTTATCGCGGGCTCAGAAAAATAGCGTAATGACGTCACAACGTCACAAGAGCTCAAGCTTCTAGTTGTTTGCCTGACTCTTCCTCAGTTTCTTATACGTTTTACTCAATATTTTGCGAAACAATACAATTTGGTCATCAAATTAAAGGCATGTCAGAATCTAATTCTTCTTCCGAAGGCTCGGACAGCTCGGGAGACGATTTCGCTCAAGAATTTTTCGGAATGGACGACGAATTTGGTTTACGGCCATATCAGTTTGAACCAGAAATAGAAATCTCCTCAGATGAAGAGTTCAGAGAAGGATCTGACAGTGACATTATTGAAGACGATGAACAAGAGAACAATCGACTTACAAATTCAGATTGGTAAGTCGTACTTCTGTCTTATCACAAAACTGAACTACATATCCATTTTATATAAAATCGTATCTTGCCACTCGTGTTCTTGCAATCTGTTCTTTAGATATTGGTATGCATGAATCCAGTTTGCGACCAAAAGCAATACCAACTTTCACAATTTTAATTAAAAACATGTTTAAAAACATCGCTTGATAGTCAATAAGTTATATACTGCAGGATATAGATACAGGGATATAGTTGTGTCACAAGTTGTGTATGTATATTCTCACTTGGGACAATCGTGGATAATGTTCAAAGATACTAAGAATTATTTTATTTCTGTTAAATAGGTGTACCTGTGGTAGCTGCCAAATTATGGATTCAATATCTGAATGCATTTGTTGCCAAGAAATCGAAAAAGTGGTTGCAACATGCCAGTCTGTTGTTGAAGATGGAGATGCTGATGAACCACCACCATGCATTACTCAACATCCTGGATTCTTACCTGTTTGTGCCAATAAGTATGTTCTTCGAACCGCATGGGCTCAGTACAAACAGCAGTACAGTAATGCGTATGAAGGCCCAGAGCACAAGCAGTACAGACACATTGCATATAGGCAACTAGCTAGATGGTGCTGGGGAGTTCTTGGAAAGGAAGTTCGGGTCGTATTGCCCTCTTGTGCTGTCATGTGCATCAGAGCACACTTCCCTCCCCCTGGACTAGAGGAGGGATTTGAATTTGAAGGTTTTCACTATGCAGATGATTAGCTTGGCCTAAAGTTACATGGAGTTATAATATACATTTTATTTATTCCTTACTTCATTTCATATACACAGAGTGGATTTTTTTCTATCAGGATTTCTGAATTGATAAATTGAAAAGGAAAACATGGAAAGGCTGAGACCAAAATGTATAAGAGTAGTCATGAATTTATTTTTAGATGAAGTACATATAGAAAGTTGTTTATATAAATGTTTTGTAGGTTTTGCATATTTTATTATTTAAAAACAACTACACCTAGACAAAATATCCAGCTGAATAGAGAACCTAGTGTACAAAGCACTAGTGGACAAAATCATGAGCTAACCAAGCAAATTTTGCAGTTATACTAGACATGGATAACCAATATTTCCTGGGCACCAATTTGTCTGAAAACAAGGCTAGTCAGTATTGTTTATAAAGAATTTGCCTTGAAGTAGCATGCTATAATGGATTCAAAAATTGTGCTAAATGAAAAAAATATTCTCTTGGTGATAGAATCCCACCCCATCTTAGAATCTCGGTACTGACTAGTCTCATTGTCAGACAAATTGGCACTAGGAAATCTTGGCATCCAGGCTTGTCAGCCATTTATGGATCATATATATTTTTTCCAGACAAATAGGCCCTTTGCAGCTCAGTAATCATGTGCTGATTAATTCACTGAGAGCAAATGAATGAACATCTTGATTCCCATGAGTGAAAGCGAAAGTCACTATTCAGCTGGGATTTTTTCTATGCTACATTCATACTGGGAGAGACCCCATATATAATGGAGCGTAGATAGTTAAAGAAAAGACCTCTTTTAAGATTTCATTTAAAAGTCAATCGTTTCCTAAGTGGTAATGATATTTTAATAAAATTTTCATCTGAACATCTAAAAACTGCAAACTTATCTACCACTTTAATCAGGTCCCCTTCACATTAATTACATATTTTGTTTATAGCAGTTTTACTTGGGTCTGTCATGTACCTAACCATTTGTAGAAGCATTGTAATTATTACCAGTAATAAACACAACTGTTCAAAGATGAGGGGGATTGGGACAACAGGCTTACTTGACAGTTCTTTCAAAACAGCTATTCACTAGAGTACAATCACTAAAAGAGTGCCAATGATGCTTTGCATTACTTTCTACTAAATAGTGTTAATTAAAAATAGGAAATGGTTAGAATTAGCATCACTTAACATTACACATTTTTGTGTTTTTAGTCTCTACTACATTCCATTTAAATTAATTACCTAGAAAATCTTGACCGGTGTCGTTCAATCAATTCCTGTTTGTCTGGGGCAGGAACACTAGCAATGTTTCTTGGTAATTCAACCTCTTCAATTGGGTCAACCCCTGCAGCCTCCATGCCACCCTCACAAATTTCAAGTACTTTCAGTTGTAGCTCAGGGAGGAAAGCATAGCTTTTTCTTTGTAAGACTGGCTTAACAACCCAGCGCTTGTGCATCTTAGGGAAGCACTTGCGATAACGAGCTTCTCCACTCCTTGGGCCTTTTTGAACAATTGCTTGAATTCTAGCTGTATTGAAATTGTTGTCAATGGCAGCAAGTTGAGTACGAGCAACCATTCCCTTGTAAGAGAAGTGCTCTCTTTTTGAGCAATACTTCAGCATCATCGAATGATAAACTTCAAGCCCTCCTGAGTGACAAAAGTCGGTCAATCTTGCCAAGTCATTAAGTAACTTTGGTTGAAGGACAACCTCTTCTAGGGCCACATGAGCTGTTGACCCCAGCTTGATCCAGCGTGTGGTGCGCACTTGTCTGCGGGTTAGGGGAGGATGGGCACACTTTTTGAATACCTCTGCATCCTTCCAGGAATGCTTGTTCACGCAATGGTGAACAACAGATTTCCACTTCTCTCTCAAAAGTTGTACATCCCCATTACATGTAGCAGCACACCACCAAAGATGGTTTGAAATGGATTGTATCCAGGGTGCCAGCTCTTGGTACTTCTTCAATTTTGCTTTCTTGTTCAGCTTTTTTACAACTGACTTGGAAATATGCCACACATCATACTGGTGTTTGATGTGGCTAAAATCTTTTGCCATGGTGCTGCTGATGGATGTGTGTCTGTCAGTTTAACTTTTCATATTTTGTACCTATATGTTAAACTTTCTCAGTTATTGTTTTTGAATTTTTTTCTCTATCGATTTGTTTTCAGCCTTAAGTTCATCTAAAGAAGTTGTAAGAGATGAAATTTTAATTCTTCTTAATTGTTGCTTTGCTTGTTGCTTTACAATGTTCTGCCTTTTGCGTCTGTTAATCCTCCTTTTTTTTTGGTTTCTCACCTAGTTATATTTTCTAAAAATTTAAATGGTTGTCTCATAAGCAACGTTGTATTGCAACATATACAATGAAAAAAATATAATAGGCACACTGCTACCTAAAATGAAGTCAAGCATTGCATACTTGAGGTTGAGGTAGTTAATCTTTTGGGTAGCAAGACATCTAAACACAAAGTTGGTACGTTTTAAAGATGAGAGTGTATGGACCGCGTGGCACTAATGAAAATAGTCAAAGATATAGAAGTAAGTTATAGTGCTTGGGAACGAGGTTATTCCGGGCGAAAGCCCTTGGAATTAAATTCGGAAAAATTAATTTCCGACCTCGCTGGGATTCGAACCCACGACCTTCGGAATTGTACTACCGATGCTCTTCCAGCTGAGCTAGAGGTCAGACTGAGAGCAGGCCGGGGTGAAATAGATGTTAGGTCGCGGTAATTATGATTCAAAGATGAGAGTGTATGGACCGCGTGGCACTAATGAAAATAGTCAAAGATATATCGTTGGTACGTTTTAGTTGAACTATTCAAGTACTGGTAAAAGTGTTTGCTGTGAGCAACTGATAAGATGAATAATGGGTAATGTCAAGCTTAATTTGAAATCTGAGCTCTTGCTCAAATTTATACAGCCTTTTGCAAAAATCATGGCCGCCTCATAAACATATACAAGTATATGTAAAGCATATCAGAAATCATGGGACGTCATCTCTGATATTTCTCGCACTTTGCCTTTCTGAGAAACAATTAAGCACTACCCATAATGCAAGCAATATATTTTGGGTGGGTCAAAAATTTTACAAAAAGCTGTGTATATATATGTATATATATATATATATATATATATATACACAGCTTTTTGTAAAATTTATATATATATATATATATATAAGAAATCTTTGGATCAATTTTCCGTAAAATAGTGCTCAATACATCGATAGAAGTAGAGCAGAACATTTGTTTGAGAAGAAAAAGTCAAGACAACATTTTCCCCGACAAGCCTGTTTCGTGAATTGCTTCACTCTTCAGGGGATTTAATTATAAAAATATTCGTTACTATCATTTATATAGAAAATGTATACATAATTAATTAGTGGATGTAGTTTAGCTGTTGCGTAATAATGCTTTGTTTCTGTGGCGGCATGAAGATACCAGTTCGTTGCGCTTATTTAATGATGAAAGTTCCGGTCGATAAATTATTAGAAACTTTTCTTTAAGACAAAGGTTACATCTTTTGCTGGAGCTGTTGTAGGCGGAGCTTGAAGATAGGACGCGCCATAAAATGGAGTAGCTGATATTACCGTTCTTGAGAGTGCAGATGTATTTCCAGATTCCTTGGCCTAGTTGATAAACACTTTCCTAGAGGCCATTATCTTAGGAAAGTCTTTAATCGTAACACCATCAAGATCAGTTACAGCTGCATGAAAAATGCCAAACAAATCATTGACAATCATAACAAGCGCATTTTACATCCACCGAGAGACGACAACGACACCGCAAACAACTCAAAGGACAAGAAAACATGCAACTGCCGACAAAAGAACAATTGCCCGCTTAATGGCAACTGCCTCCAATCATCAGTTGTATACCAAGCCACCGTCACAAGAAAGGACAACAACACCTACCGCAACATACATAGGGCTCACAGAAAACGACTTCAAAACATGATACAGAAACCACACCGCCTCATTCCACCACGAACAACATAAAAACTCGACTGACCTGAGCAAATACATCTGGACTCTCAAGAACGGTAAGAAAGTCAATTCTGTATTTGACGGGTAGCCAATGTTGTTTGTGCAAGGTGGGAGTTATGTTGTCAAATCTACTGATATTACAGATACGTCGCGCCCCAGCATTATGCACTCGTTGACGTTTACATAACTGATTGGCCCGTAGACCGTTAAGGAGACTATTACAATAGTCTAGTCGGCTAGTAACCAAAAGCATTAATTAGAGTTTGCACAGTATTATAGCTTAAGAATTTCCTGATACGTCTGATATTAAATAAATGAAAGAAAGCTGCTCTACAGCAGTTATTAATGTGCGAGTCCATTTTCAGCTGCCTGTCGAACCAACAGCCAAGGTTCTTTACTTTATCAGAAGGTGCAATGCTTTCATTCCCGACGCACAGCGACTCTACGCTTACTTTTGCCAATTGTTGCCTTGTTCCAATTACGATGAATTCTGTTTTGTCATCGTTCAGCTTCAATCTTTTCGCTTGCATCCATCTCATGCAGTCTTGCATTGCCGTGATGGCGGCAGCTCGTTAGTTGTGGTAATGCATGCATAACTATAATAAATTCACAAAATGAAAAAAAAAGGAAAGAGTCAAGAAGAACCAGTATACAAACAAAATAAAGCGATCACACAAAAACAAAACAAAAAAGCCACTCAGCAGTTCTCAATGATTATTTTCCAGAAGTCGACTATTGCTTCCTGGTATGTATGTTTACCTTATGCAAGTCTTATTATCATTTCCTGACAGGATGCAGGATATCAATTCACTATCAACGGAGACTATTGCTTCCTGGTATGTATGTTTACCTTATGCAAGTCTTATTATCATTTCCTGACAGGATGCAGGATATCAATTCACTATCAACGGAGAAATTGTAAGGTTGTTTAATAACTGGGTTACAGCTCTTAATCAGTAAGTTAGAAAATAATTATGTGTTCTTCTTAGGTATAGTCTTTGGCACCCCAGAAACACGAATTCACTATGTACTATGTAATTGATCTTGATCGATTGCATGATTTGATTACGTCACTTTTATTGACAATTTTTCAAATGTGTTTTTTCCTTTCATTTTCAGTTTCAAGTGGGTGATTTAAAACTTAGAACTGAACTGCACTTCTATTGAAAACACCAACATTGACCTTACCTCAGTTTATGGTATCAACTTTCGTTCTATTCTAAACCAATCTCGTTATTTCCATGTAATTGGAGGTCTCCAGGGGATGCAATGCATGAAGTTTTGGAAGGACTACTACAATACGAACCTAACGAGTTCTTGAAATATGCAATCAACGAGCAGAAGTACTTTCGCTTTGAGCAGTTTAATCAGTGGCTCCAGGATTTCGACTTTGGTTATGTTGATACATCAAACAAGCCATCTATTATTCCAAGTAAAACTTTGAACTCATCATCAAATTCGCTTAAACGAAAAGGTTTGTCACTTGCAGTTGAAAGTGAATTTTCATTAACCAAAATTTCTATAGTATAGTAACATGGAAATGTTTTTCGCTCATGTTTATTTAATTACTTATTTGATTTTTTCTTAAATGCCATAATATGTTAATCACATTTTAGTTATTTTTCTTATAATTTCCATCAGCTTCACAGATGTGATGCCATGGAAGATTCTTACCAATGATATTTGTCTCCTATGTTCCTGCTCAAGATGAGAAATGGAATCTCTTCATTACCCTTCTTAAAATTACAGACATAATTGCCCGCTACAAAATCGAGTGGCGCCCTGGGCACTAGAATGGCCGTGTTAGGCCTGGAGAGAGCTTGGGTAGACGGCCATTTTCAGACTGACTGTCCAACATGTAAACAAACGAAAAATACGAGAGAAAAAACTGCTTCTAGAATGCCCAAACCTGTCAATTGTTGTGTCCCTGATTGCTTTAATAACTTCAGGATTCCAAAAGATAGTCGACTCAGAAAGCAATACGTTCGCCTGACAAGACTAACAAAAGAGGTGAATCAACTGAAACATCAGCTGAAATAATTTAGATTCGACATTGAAAACTTCAAAGATAGTGCTAGTGATGTTTCCTTTTACACAGGTTTTTGTGATTATGAAACACTGCTGTTATGCTACAGCATTGTCGAAGGAACTTCAAAGAATATGAATTATGGCTCGTATGCAAAGCAAACGGATGATGGGAAGATTGGCAGACGAAGAAAGTTGTCTAACTTTCAAGAATTTATTCTCTTTAATCGAGATCTAGCATATCGCTTCAAAGTCAGTGAGAGCACTGTATCATTGATTTTTAGAACTTGGATCAGATCCTTGAGATTAGAACTTGAGCCCCTAATCTGTTTACCACCAAGAGAAGTTCTACAACAACATATGCCTCCCATCTTTAAAGTGCACTATCCAAAAACAGCGTTGATTATCGACTGCAGCGAATTTGAAATGGAAAGGCCATCCTCTCTGGATAACCAGTCTGCATGTTATTCCCAATATAAGTCAAGAACAACTATGAAGGCCTTGATTGGTATAACTCCAAGTGGAGCCACAGCTTTTGTCAGTGAGATGTACCCAGGAAGCATATCAGATAAGGAGATAGTGAAAAGAAGTGGTTTGCTGGATACCTTGCAGTCTGGTGATGAAATCATGGCAGACGAAGGGTTTTCAATTAAAGATGAGTTAGCATCTGTTGGAGCCACATTTGTTATGCCCAGATTTCTACAAGGCAAGAAGCAATTTAACATTGAGGAGGCAGCGCATAACAAGAAGGTTGAAAGTCTACGGGTTCACGTCGAACGGTGCATGGAGCAAATTAAGAATTGGCATATCTTAGACAGGAAACTTTCCATTACTTCAGCTCCACTTGCTTCAGACATAGTTATTGTTTTGTCAGCTTTCACCAATTTTTCACCCCCTTTAATATCTTAATTCATTCATTTTTTTTCAAAATAGAGGGGTTTTCAATTTACTTGCAAATGCACTCCAATTTTTTTTGTGTGTAATTTATGACTTTAAGAACCGTGTTTACGCTCCAACCATTTTAAATTTATTTTTATTTCATTCTATGTACTTTCTTATAAAAAAGGTCAATGAATTAGTGTTTCAGAGTTTCC
Organism: Actinia equina; assembly: GCA_011057435.1. Classification (NCBI taxonomy): domain Eukaryota; kingdom Metazoa; phylum Cnidaria; class Anthozoa; order Actiniaria; family Actiniidae; genus Actinia; species Actinia equina. The sequence continues at coordinate 87,906 of WHPX01000004.1, forward strand.
ACTGTAACAACTATCCTTATAATAAAAACAAAGTTCAATTCTACTGAAACTGCATATAAATGAATTACAAAAGTAGTAGTTGCAAATGAAAAATTAACAAATGCTTCATGACAGTTTATTACTAACATTTTCCAATGGTTTTCAGATAAGTGTCAACAAGTTGTTTAGAAGTGGTTTCATAGTAAATTAGGATAGTTATCATGAAACTAGATCTAGATTTGTCTTGAAGTTGTTTCCATATTTAAAATTCGTCGTCCCTGTCCATACTTTATACTAGGATACACAATTTCTGGAAGCATGTACTTATCAAAAAATAACTTAAGCTTAGGGAGGACTTCATCCCCCCCAAAAAAACAATTAAACTTAACTCTCTCTATGTACAGTGTGCTATCCAATGAGCCCTTTACAACAAAATCAGTCCATGTCTTGCCTGTTACAAACATCTGATGTTGGACTTGATAATAATTTTTGTGCTTTGTATTAACTTCAACACAATCATTGATAGAGACACAAATTCTCTTTCGTACTAGTGCATCTGTGAGTGTTTCGGACTCAACTACTTGAATGAACTTTATTTCCAGCAAACCAGTCGATTCGGAGTTACCATCATGTTCAGTGACTAAGCCATCGGGACTTGCCCCAAGGAAACCATGTGTTGAACTAACAAAAAGGCCACAATCTTTCACAGCAACACTTAGACCATTCTTCTCTTTCTCTTTGATGTATTCATTGATTATAATTGGCTCTTGTTTAAGACCATCTTCCATTGCTTTTGAGGAATAACCTTTCTTGTAACCCAAAATTTCTTCAACTGCTTTTGTTGGTGAAGTTGATTGTTTTAGTGAGGCACAACGGTAAGCCTTAGAGGCAGTGATCATGTATATTCTATGGTTCACCATTCACTACACTGCGATTGCTTTCTATTTTGAAGCTAATTGTTGTGTACTTTTTCTTCTGTTATTTGTAGTTTATCAATGACAGCTTCACATCTCTTCTGGATTTCTAATAGAGATACAGGATGCACTTTAATTGGAGAGATCAAGTTGAAATCACTGATTGACTCTTTATCATCTGTAGGTTGACCATCACTTCTTAATGGCTCATCATCATCATTAGGGGGCGGTTTGGAATAATTATGGTCTAAGCTTACAGCATCTTTGATGTTATCTGTTGTATGTCTTTGTCAGATATGACTAAGACCAATAAGTTTACCAGTCTTGTCTTGAAAATCAATAACTTTAGAGTAAATGTTATAAAGTTTTGTATTCTTGTTAGTGTCAGTGTTGTGGTGACTAGCTGGTCTCACATCATGTCCAGGTGAAATAACTGGCTGTCTTAACTTCTTCTCTTTTCCATGCTCATGTTTACGGAACTTAAAATTTGTAATCGGTACGAGATCAATTTTGCGCTTCCTAGGTACATTCCATTTGCATTTTTGAGAAGTACACGCCTCTTCATTTTCTTGCTTCTCCCTGACTTTACAGAACTCCTCTAGGGAGAACAGTGTTGCTGCAACATGGTTACAGCGTCCATCTATGCCAGTTGGGCATCCACAGCATGCTTTCTGCACAAGACCATTACTTCTTACTACTATTTGACATAAATATGCAGATGATTTTTTCATAGATGGCAATACTTGTGACTTGATAAAGCATCTTGTTCCATTTTCACCATTGCATGATTTCACAGTCAAAACATGTCCTGATTTCTAAAAATTGAAGCCTTTGACCAACGGTTTAACTGCTTTTTAGCGTCAACACAAGTAACCATATAAGTCCAAACAGTCTTAAATGTGATATTGGAAGCCCATCAAGCGATTCAGTAAACCCAGTAGTTGGTAACAACGATGTACAATCAGGAGTATGCTCCTCTAAAATGCCAAGTTCTGCTTTCTTTCGCGCCAGGTGCACGCCACCATCAGGATCTCGTAATTCTTTCTTATCGAGTCCACATTTCATGTAATCCTTGACCCTAAAGATCAATGAAGCAAAATGTAAGCATAAACTATCTATTAAACAGCATTCATAATGCGAATAGTTCGTGATTCATCAATCAAAACATTTAAGGAGGCCAACAAAGCTTCAACTAACCTTGAAGTAAGTTCGACTTTTCTTCCCGTTGTACAGGCACTTCGACATGTCAACCACCTTTTCAGCTGCACAACACTACATAATTCTGGACTTTGTTGAGGTAGTAGAGCCCCTGGAATGTCGGATTCAGTCAGAATATTGCTCAAATTTACATTACTAGTAGTTAAAGACGCCATTTCGTTCATGCTTATGTAAAAACCGTCTACCCACGCTCTCTCCAGGCCTAACACGGTCATTCTAGTGCACAGGGCGCCACTCGATTTTGTAGCGGGCAATATTCTTTGATGCTATTACTGTTAGCAAAGCCAGTTTTCTCCACGATTTAATCGAAAACCACCACACAGAATTTGTTCAACTATATCCAAATGCCTCAGTCATACCAAAAATGCACTACCTCCTTCATTACCCACGGACAATGTTAAGGGATTAATTGCTATTTTCTTAGATGCCAATCCTGTCGATTGTGCATCAAACATAACACCCTTGTGTAACCACTTTTAATGGATTTTTCTTTAAATTTGGTAATACTGAGGTGCGTACCTGGTTTATGAGATTTGAGGCAAAGCATGAGTGACCCAAAAAACTAGCTATGGGAATAGGAAACGTTTCCAATATCCCCTGGACCTTAGCAAATAGGCATCAGCTCCGACAGTGCTATGAACTTGCATGCAACAGAGAGAAGTCAATATAAGTAGGCCCAGGTAATGCTTTTGATACATTTCTGTACTTATAATGGCTGAAGCAATTACCTAATCCAGTAAGCAAACCATCAGAGTGTATGTTTTTAGTTCTATCTAGATCTATTTACTTTTGAAAGGTGTGTGTTAATATTTACATGTAAAATACATTATTACTAATCTGATAATTGTGCTTTAAAACAAGGAAAACAGAAGGAAGCTCACACTGTTGGTTATTTCCATCTCCTAAAGGACAAATCAAATACTGTAGATGATGAAAAATTTTTAGCCCAAAGTTTTTACTTTTGAACTTCTTTCAATGAAGTTAGAGAAGTATGGCGTTTGAAATTCTTTGAAGCGTTTTCCTTATGTTTTGCCTTCGAGTATAACAGTCTGGTGCTGAAACAGCTGTACTAGAAAAAGATGAGAATATGTGGACCGCATGGTACTTATGAAATACATGAAGATATAGAAATATAGAAGTAAGTTATAGTGCTTGGGAACGAGGTTAATCCGGGCGAATTTCCGACCTCGCTAGAAAAATGTCAGCATGAACATCACTTTGAGTATCAATTTTGATTTAACCACATGTTTATGTTAGTTTTGCATAGCTTGTGCTGCATACTTTTCTCAGGAAAAAAAACTATAAATAAACGTAAATAATTCTTAATCATGGAAAAATTCTTATGTGAATCCACTTTTTTCGCTTTTCTATTTGTGGGCTTCCTTTGTGCTTTCATATCTTATGATTGGGGTCCCTGTGCATTAAGAATGGCGCCACAACAACACGAGTTGAACTGAGTTAAACTGTCAACGAAAGTTTGCATTGTTCTTCCCACTGACATTCAACGTAAAACATGGGATCGCAAAGCCTCAGGTAACACAATCGTTAAGTTTATATCCAATTTCAGCTTCATCTATTTATATATTTTAAACTGAATGTAAATTTCGCATTTTACAGTATGTCGTTTCGCATTTTACAGATCTGTTAAATGCGAAATGACGGTTTCGCATTTTAAAGATCTGTAAAATGCGAAATCCTCGTTTCGCATTTTATTGTGTCGTTTCGTTTCGTTTCGTTGTTTATAGTAAGCCAGAAAAGCGGCAAGCAAAGAGAGAGATAACGCAAATCCAGGCGGGACTTCGATTATAAACAAGGAGAACATGATCGAAAAAAAATATGAGTCAAAACTTCACGAATGAACAAAGAGAAAAGAGCGCGAAAGACAAAGGAATTTGAAGCAAAACTACTAGCTAAAGCGACTCTCAAATGCACAGAAAAGATCGCTTTAGGGCATTTTTTCTTGACGAATCGACAAATCAAAGACGTTCCCTCAAAACTTTTAATATTTCTGTAGATAAGCTTAATTTATTTTAATGTTGGAGTAAATATAACATGAAGAGCATATTACAACAAATATTCGTCCTTTAGCTTTGTAAATCTTTAGCAATTCGGTTAACGTTGTAAAACGTTTTTAACCAACTATCGTATGTTTTTCGTTCAAGAAAGATTCGCCTCCTATCGCGGGGTCCCATCGGCAAAACAAGACTTTCACTTAATAATTTTATTTCTACAGATAATTTATTTAAGTATTGAATGAAATATAAATTTACACCAAATATTCAACTGTTTATTAAGCTGCATTCAAGTCTGATTATAAAAATGAGCTTAAATTTGTGTTGTTGAGAGATGTTGTTGTAGAAAGACCTAGACTTTCACTTAAAAAAGCCGTAAAAATATTCCAAAACATTTACAAACGCCAATTTACTGACAAAGAAATCCGTCTTTTTGCATTGCCTCTATTTTCTATTTTGTCTCAGTTGTTCTTGTCAAGTTTAACTGAATGTAAAACGTCTCGTTCTGTAAAAGACGTTAATTATTAAAGTAAGCTTATATTTTGCTCACCCTTAACCAATTTTCAAGTCTGTTTTTTGGTCTTGATTTGTCATAAATCTCCAGATTTTCGATTTCAATGAAAGACATCCGAGGTAAAAACTTTTTTGAAGTAAAAGAGTTACTCCAGTAATGGGATGGCAAGCTGGCGCTAATGTTAAATCCTTGGTTTGTTGAGGAATAAGCCACTGCAAATCTATGTTTAGGTTGCCTTGCTTTGCGGCTTTCACGTTGTCTTTGGTTGGAGGGAACAACCTGCCATCATTTGGTTGAAAGAAATCAGGGACTGTGTTATTTGCATAGCCTGCAGAGCAGGCGTTCTTTTGATGGATTTGAGAGGAAGAATCGGGGTTTTGGGGATCCTGTTTCGACCAAGGACCCGCGAGAAAAATGGGACCTAGCAAAAAAAAGGAACGTGGGGGGAGGGGGAGGGGAAAGAAGGTAACGCCCGCCAGCATCCTTTGTTATTTTGAAGAACTCGTTCCTGGCCGAACGAAGGCTTCTGATTGGCTCGGCTTCAATATTTTTGAAAGACAGCATTCAATCAGGCAAAGAGTGACTGTTTGGACTTGCCAATGACAGTATGGTCAATATGGCGGACGATACTGAAGAATTTCCTAGTGCTTTGAGCAACGTTTTAGATTTATTTGAATCTAATGGTGGTTTTCGTTTCGAGTTGAAACAAGAACACAGACAGGCAGTAAAACAATTATGTTATGGTTGCGACTTGCTTGCCGTTTTACCAACAGGTTTTGGTAAGAGTTTGATCTTCCAACTCCTCGTTGGCGTTAAAGAAGTCATTACGACGAAACGTTGTTGTGCTATTGTGGTTTGTCCACTAAAAAGTATCGTTGAAGACAAGGTAGCCGAAGCAACGTCTCTAGGACTGAAAGCTGTAGCGCTCAGAGTTCTTAAGTAGGAAGACGAAGAACTCTCTACTTATCAGTTGCTATTTGGATCCGCCGAAGAAATGTTACAACAGAAGCTTCTTGGCATCTTGAAAAAGGCTAAATCTCAACTATGTAAAAACGTGGTTGCTATTGTTGTTGACGAATCTCACACAGTCGAGAGTTGGACAGGTTCAAGGTGGGGATTTTTTGCTTATTTTAAAGCCATAATGTTTGCACTTCAAATCGTGCAAACAACATTTTTATTCGGCTCTTATTGCCATGAACATACCTAGTAGACTATAGTGCTAGTTATCTTTTACGAAGATCGAGAAGAACTTTACGAATATTTGCTGTTTTAATGCGCTGTACAAGAAAATATTCATTTATTATTGGCATTATTTAAGGTTTCAAGCTTGTTATGAGAACCTTAACAAAATTTTTGTTTTACTTGATTACAGATCAACAAAAAAAAGGAAAATCTGCATTGGCATTCCGGGAATCCTTTGGAGAACTGGCACGACTTAGGTCATATTGTAAAACAGGTAAATTATTTTTTTTTTAATATGATATTGCATCCAAACGGTACCAACCTTTTAGTAATAGTCCCCAGTCTCGACCTGTATGTTGCTGAAGCTAAGCCTCAATATAAAATGTATTATATTTTTTGTATTTAGTTCATGGATTTGTTAAACGAAATTGTTCAGATACATTAGAGCCCTGTCTACACTATGCCGGATAAATTCGAATCCGAATTTTTATTTATTCGGTTAGGCCTACCGTCCACACTAGTCCAGGTGAATCCGGACCAGTTCTTCACTGAAAACAAATTTTCGAAATGGAACCCAATAAATAAAAATTCGGATTCACATTTATCTGGAATAGCGTGGACGGGGGCTAAAATAAAATACTGACTTCAATGATAAACTGAATAGTCCTTTTATTTTTGCATGCTCTCCTTACTTAGATTTGTTTGTTTGTTTTACAGGGATTCCATTGGGTGCCATAACAGGCACTGCAGATGTTAACACCCAAAAAATTGATAAATTAAACGAGACTTTCTTGTAAGTTGAAGTTTGATTGAGATTCTACTGTAGCATTTGCAGTAATGAAGAGATCACGTGAGATAGCAAGTCACGAGACCATGAGCTCAGTCTTTAAAGCCGATTTTGGGGTCCAAAGCCACCCAAATGATGATATTGACAGGGAGGGCAGGGTGGGATGTGATCTCTTCATTCCTGCAAATGCTGCGGTAGAATCTCAATCAAACTTCAACTTACAAGTAAGTCTCGTTTAATTTATCAATTCTACCTCGCATTTGCATACAATCAGGATCACGTGAGATTTTAGAGCCTTGTCTTTGGCCTCAAAATCAAATATACAAGTGCAACAATAAGGCACACCTTTTATTTATTAAGGTTTTGATAATACACCTTCAGCAAATTGATTGGTGTGGGCAACCGGTTTGTTATAATATTTGGCAGAAGTTGAACTTGAACGCCAACCAGCAGTCATCAAAATGTCATTAATGGGTACATTATTTGACACGGCAGCTGAGGTGCTGGCACTTCTTGTGGAGTGTGGCTTGAATAAGGTTGTGTCAATGCCAGCTTGCAGCATTACATCTTTAATCCAGCGACGGATAGTGTCTTTTGATGCTGGTCCACATGGTTTTGTGTAACAAGGTAATAATTGTGAACAAGAACCCCGCAAAGCTGTGGTTCGCTTTAAATACTCTTCTAAAACAGTAAAAACACATAATTTATTGTCATCTGGGTATTTTTTAAACACAATTGGTGCAAGATGTCTCTGTGCACCACCACCAGCACTTGACTGCTTGAGCAATGACGATACTCTGAAAGTAAACTCCTCAGGTTTTTTAACCATATTCTCAGTAGACAGCAATTTGAGAGTCTGAGTTCTTTGTGCACTCACCAGAGCCACATGAGCATTGTCAGTTTAAGTGTTAATTGTTTCAAAGTCATATCTTTTACATCAGGATAAGAACGAAGATGGTCTAATACTATCTGTGGATCCCATGTTTCCACATATCTGGGGAAACAGGGCTTTCTATTAAAAATGCCTGTCATGAACCTGGAGACAAGCGGATGCTCTCCAACTTTAAAACCATCAATGGTAATGAATGATGATAGTGCACTTCGTACTGTACCCAATGCACTGTATCCTAGTCTTTTTGATTCAAGTGTCAAAAATTCCAGTAACTGAGGTAGTGGTGGTGTCATCACAGATATGTGATGACCTTTACAAAATTCTATCCAGGAACAGATGGATGATTTGTATTGTTTGCGCGTGCTACTTCGCCAAGAGTCAAGGATGATATTTAATGCTTCACCCCTTACACCTTGCTCAATGAGGCTTTGCCTGACACAAGACAACCAATCATCTGGAGCTTTGGATAGAGTGGGTGTATCTTGCTCTTGTCGTGTGGCAGTGTTAGGGTTGATTTCTGTAGCTTTATCTTGACTGGAGTAGAGAGCAGCAGTTTGAGCATCTGATGATACCAAAATTGGGTTGGCCAGTCTGGGAGTACAATGATGGCTCTGACCTGGCTCTGGGCAATTTTTTGCAGAACTCTCCCAATCATACTGAAAGGTGGGAAACAGTAAATTAAATAATAGTCAGACCAGCTGATTGTGAATGCATCCGTAGCCAATGCACCAGGGTCTGCTCTCCATGAGACATAGCAAGGCAGCTTAGCATTCAACCGTGTAGCAAACAAGTCAATAGAGAGTTTAAGATAAGAACGCTACGGTAGACTACTACGGTTGAACGCGTCTGGTGTATACTGGATCGAGCATACCATATACGGTTCAGTAGTCGCAAAAAATGATATATTTTGAATCTTAATCGAGTGCTATCCGAGTGTTGGCTAGCAGAAATGTCGTTTGAAGATATAAGAAATGCAATCGTCATTGCCTTTGCTGATGGTATTTTGAGAGAGGATGAGTTCTTGATTTTATATGAAGAATATAAACCCTCTAATCCTTCTTATCCATTCTGGAAATGCGACTACTTTTGCTTGGATGACTTGAGTTCTAGCGAGTGCGAATCTAACTTCAGAGTCGCAAAAGGGGATATACCAGTGTTAGAAAACCATCTGCAGCTACCTGTACGCTTTGTTTGTTCTCAAGGGACTGCCTGCAGTGGATTAGAGGGCTTGTGCATGCTGCTAAAGAGATTGGCCTACCCTGGTCGGTATTACGATATGATTCCTACGTTCGCTCGTCCAATACCCGAGTTATGCATGATAACAAACACTGTACTTGACTGGATTTATGAAACTCATGGTTTCCGTTTATCCTCCTGGAATCAACCTTTTCTCTCAAGAGCATCTCTTCAACGATATTCAGAAGCCATATTAAGAAAAGGCGCTCCTCTAACGAATTGTTTTGGCTTCATTGATGGGACTGTCCGTCCAATATGCAGACCCGGCTTACACCAAAACGTAGTATACAACGGACACAAACGAGTTCACGCGCTAAAGTTTCAAGCATTAGCACTTCCAAATGGTTTGATAGCCAATCTTTACGGTCCAGTGGAAGGGTGCCGACATGATGCAGGGATGTTAAGAGACTCGGGACTCTTGGGAACCCTTGAAAGAATAGCTTTTAACCCAGCAGGGAACGTTCTCTGTGTATACGGTGACGAAGCCTACCCGCTCCGCCCCAACTTGATGTGTCCCTATAGCGTTGGAGATGTCCCTGTTCTAACACCTGATATGAGGGCTTTCAATGAAGCTATGAGCTCAGTCCGAGTCTCCGTGGAGTGGTTGTTTCGCGATGTCTCGGACTACTTCAAGTTCATTGACTACAAGAAAAACTTAAAGATAGGATTAAGTGCAGTAGGAAAGCAGTATATAGTAAGTGCATTGTTCAGAAACATGCTCACTTGTTTGTATGGTAATTCAAGTTGAGCCTCCAACATTAGCTGACTATTTAGCATAAAGCGCATAATATCCTGTTAGGAATATTGCATCGCTCTTCTGTTGGGTTGTTGTTGTTTTTAATAGAATAAAGTACGTCATTACACCCCTGAAATATATCTTATTTAAATTGATACATTTTAGTATACCCAAATTGAAATTCCATCGGTTACATCTAGTTTCTTGGGTTTATTTGCCTTCTGGTATTACATCTTCATAATTACATTAATAATTGTTATATTATAATCAGTAATACTTACTATAACCTGGTCCAATTGACTATTGGGCCTGGTTCACAAGAGCAACGCAAGTGCAAACGCAAACGCAAGAAAATGGAAAGGTTTCCATTCTTTCATTCTTTCATTCTTTCATTCATTCTTTTTGTTAACGTGCGAACCATACCGGTGAAAACGCAAACGCAATACTACAACACAAGCGAGTCCTTTCGTTTGCTTGTGTATTTGCGTTGCTCGTGTAAACCAGGTTATACACTTGGAACAGTAAAAGAATATTTATAAATGCTTAAAATTATTCAATATATATTCACAATAATATTATTTCTATAAGTTGAATAATTCAGTATTGAATAAATAGCTTACATACGTAACACACGCATTTTGGTTTCTCATACTTTAGTTTTGTTTTGTGACTGATATACTTTATAATATCGATAAAAGCATTCCTAATAGAACAAAAACACTGGCTAGTGAAATGTATTATTAAAGTAAGTTTCACATAATTTAACATACAAATCCAAACAAGAACTGAGTGGTCGAAAAGGCAAAAACTTATTTTGCTAGTCTTTTGACAATGTCAGCCATAAGTTGCATTTGTTGCTGTTGCAATTTGTAATGTTCCTTTTGTTGTTCTGATTGAAGACGCATTTCTTCTCTGCGTAATTCAAGATCTTGCTTTCGCAGAGCGGTTTCTACTTCTGTTTTTTCAGCCAAGTACTGCAGTGCTTCTGACCCTCCTTTTCTTGTTTTACGCCTTTTGGTCAACGCCTGCTCTACTTGGCCGTTCCCCTCTGAACCCGAATCACCACTTTCAATACCACTCTTTCTTGTTTTAGACCATGTTTCCATTGCATTGTTCCTAATGAATATGGCATTTTGTCTCTTTTTTTCCTGAATTTTTTCATCCCCTGCAACTTGGATCAGCGGAGATTTCATTTTTTCGACTATTTCTTCCAACATCATCTCATTTTCTGTTTGGTCATCAGGAGCAATGCCACTTGCAGACTCTTCATTCCTGCTTTTTTTCTTGAAGTCTGCCAACAATTTGTTGAAACGTTCCCTCACACTGCGTTGATCTCTAGGTTGACTTGAGAAATGAGCATAGCAGTTTATCCGTTCTGCTACTTCTGTCCATCTAAGACCTGCTTCTTTAGTCCCAGCTTTGTAGGCAAAAGGCTCGAGGGATACTTTTTGTTGTAGAAGAAGTCTATCTCGTTCCTCTGTCCATCTAAATGTTCCACTGTAAATGTAATAAAAGAATAATTTTTTTTTCCATTCCCTAAACATAATTGAATACCAAGTTATAATAAGTGGACGATTAAGTGCAAATATATTGTACCCATGAAATAGAGAAAGGGCTTCCATTACATATGTGTAATAGTTTGCTGACAAAATCGCAAATTTAATTTAGTGTATTTTTTTTTTACTGAATAAAGACTAGCGAGAACTAATTAGTGCAATTTCTTACAGAGTGCCTCACGGATATAAGGAAAATACTCTAGCAAAGCACCTCTCTCAAGATTGCTCATATAATTGATTAGTGCCAAGAAAGACAAAACTTTATTGAGACGCAAAAACAAAATTTCCTACATAGAATGATAAAATTAGGAACAGAAAGAACGACACAAGAAGGAAATGAAAAAGTTTTTCAACATTGTTTTTTTTTCAGTGAGGATGTCGCGAGTGCATGGTTGGTTTATTCCATGTTAGATGCAAATTAGTTGTTGTTAGTCCAGCAAAATATTTCAATAATGATGACAATAATAATAATAATAATAATAGTAAGAACTATAATAACAATAATAATAACAATAGTACATTATTTTCCTACTTCGTTTCCTAAGTGTCGTGAGATTGAAAGTATAAATATAAAATATTTTAGAGCGAACATCACTTGTAGCAATTAAAATAAAGGTGGTGTGACAATCAACCCCAACTAAGAAAAATATTTTAATGGACTTTATTCTCTCTGTATTAACTCTTGTGAAAGAATTACAAAGTAGTTTTGATTGTTTTACTTACTTATTGCGAAGAGAACCGGTGACATCCGAATTTACACGTGGAACATTGCATGGACTTGTGGAACTACAAAATTGGGATATTACAAAGTGTTAAATTGTAGCAAGCTATACAATACATTCTTCATAAATTTAACCTGATATAAAAAAACTCAAGATAAAAACTCACCAGTTTTCATTTTCTGAATTCGGCGAAGCCATGGCTGAAATAGGAAACCAAAATGGTAGCGGATTCACGGCTAGCCACTGCATGCATGAATTTTAAGCCATGCGCATTGAAACTCGTCCCAGATTACGAACCGCGTTCAACCGTAGTAGTCTACCGTAGCTGCCCAATCTTAAACTCCCTAAAGTCTGGGTTACCCCACAAACCAACTAATTTGTCAAAAACACACTTGTCAAGTGACCACTCTATGTCATCATAGAAGTCATGTCTGCTTGCCCTATTAGCTTCTACATTAAGCTTCCCAGGGATGTGAGAGATGATCAGTGATAGATTTCTTTCCTTACACCACATTGTTAACTCTCTGGTAATTTGATTACAATCTCTAGAGTGTGTACCTCCCATGTTCTTTATGTATGCAACTGCAGTCTGATTGTCTGACAAAATAGTAATAGTGCAGTCTTTGTATGCTGAACATAGGGATTGCAGGCCTAAAAGAATTGCCTTAATCTCTAGATAATTGATGTGATGCTCCCTTTCATTGTAGGACCATCTGCCATTGGCAGAGGTGGGGGTAGGCGAGGTTGAATCACATGATAAAACAGATCCCCATCCTTCCAGAGAGCTGTCACACTTAAGTGTTACACACGACTCTGCGGGGGTTAATGAGCTTGGGTCACTGTCCACATGATCCAGCCACTATTTAAGATCATTCCTTGACAAGTCAGAGATGTGCATGTGGTCATCAAGATCCCACCCAGTTTTTTCATTCTCTAATGCCCTGTAAAAAAGGGGTCCATACCTCACCCCAGGGAAGCTGGATACCATGAGGCCTACTACAGAGGCAACTTCCCTTATTACAGGTTATTTTGCTTTAACAGTGACTGAATGGCTCATTTAACTTTGTCAGCCTTTCCCTTTTGTCATGGACATTGACATAGAAACTGAGTCTATATTAAAACCCAAAAATGTGACAGACTGTGTTGGCACAAGGCTTGATTTCTGATCGTGAATGGTAAAGCCCAGCTCTTTTAACAGTTTGGTTGAGAAATTGATATTCCTAAGCCAACAATAGAATATCATCTATGTACCCAATGATGAGTACCCCCTCCCCTCTCAACTTCGAGTAGAAGGGTTTTAGGAGCTTAGTAAATACCCTTGGGGCACTAGTAAGTCCATTTGGGAGACAGTTAAATTCATAAAGTTCTCCCTGGAACTCGAATCTTAACTATTTTCGATGTGATTTGTTAATGGCCACTGTGTAATAAGCATCTTTAAGGTCTAAGACTGTCATCCAGCATTTAGGTGATACTAGCTGTAGTGCACATTGCAAAGTATCCATTTTGAAATGATAGGAAATGGTAGGAAATATAAACATTATGTTTTTTAAGGTTTAGTATCAACCTATGTGAACCATCCTTCTTGGGTCTAGTAAAAACTGTAGAAATAAATTGTCCAGGGCTATGTCTTGTTTTCCTTATCACACCTTTATTCAGAATATGGTCAACTTCAACTTTTACATGTTCAGACTCCTTTTGGGAGAACTTAGTCTCCCTGGGAGCCCTTAACTGACAAGGATTTTGATCAAATTCTAAACAATAGCCACTGACAATAGACAATATGTTTCTGTCACCAGTAAGTCTTTTCCAAGAATCAAGATGGTTCACTAGGTTGCCAGCCTTAAAATCATTAGGTGCACTTACCGTGCAGGTGGGTGGCTTAGTTTGTGCCTGTATTATTGGCTGGCACTGGACTTGTTGTCCTGGTTCTTGTTCTTCCAGGGTTTGTGAGGCTGGCCCTTGTAGTGTTTTGACTTATAATTAGGTTTGCCTGAGGCATTGTATTTCTCTTTGCCCTGGTAGCTATCGTTATGAAACTTGGCACCAATTTTATTTTGGTCACCAATGTCCTTTAGATGCTTTTGCAGATCATCCCCAAACAGGAAGTCTGTAAAGGGTAATTGGGATGAACAAAGTGACCCATATTCTTTACCAATATCTGGTTTCATAAGTAGGCGACGTTGTATGTTGATTTCATACGATGCTTGAGTAAGTAGGGACATTGCTTCCAGGCCATGTTTTTTCAAATCCTGGCACTCATCAGAGTCCAAGGTTTTTGCACTAAGAAGCTTATCTGTCATGCGCAGAACAGGTAAAATCCCTTTAATGAGGGATTGCTGTATCTTGAAAAACTGGAGGTCTCGTTTCTTCGTGGCCTCTCTGAGTTTTCGCCAAATTCCAGGGTTTACCCTGGGGGTTTTGGCTGCTTCACAGTTGGCTGGCCTCTCTTGGCGCTCTAAGCGTTCCGTTAAAGTTTTGTCGGCCAGCTTACAGCGGAACATCTTGTTGACTAATTTAGCAAGCTGTTCACTTTTGAGCTTTTGGCCTACATTGTCATCAGACTCATATTCTTTAACGAGATCTGAAAGGATTTCATCCTCGGCTTCATCGCTACGAGCGACTTCATTGCCATTTTCATCTTGGCCTGAACTCTGATTTAAAACAGTGTCATAAAGATCATCAACGGCGGCCCCGGCACTCACGGAGTGAGTTTCTTGGCCTTGTGATGTGGAGGGTTTGTTGTTGTCCCTCTTGGGAATTTTGGCGGGAATTAATTCTTCATCCCTCCTGACCTCACTTACAGATCGTTTCCCACTGCCAGACTCCTTTCTGGCCAGAGGCGAGTCCACATCAGATATGTTTCTGGTTAATTCCAGAATCGCATTGGTAAGTAGGGCCATATCAGGCATGGAACTTGATCCTTGCGCTGTTAGCGAGGCGCCATCTTGGACGGTTGAACTTGTTTTTACAGCTTTCTCGGAATTTCCCACGAGGTTTATGTCATCATCGTCCCTCAAAAGACTGTTTACGTTTTCATCGTCTAGGTTTTCCAAAGACATTTTGCCCAGATTGTGAAACTTGAAGGAAAAGGTATTCTAGCTTGAAAATGAACGACTGAACTCTCGAAGGTCAAAACTCGCACTGAGCTCATGGTCTCGTGACTTGCTATCTCACGTGATCTCTGATTGTATGCAAATGCGAGGTAGAATCATCAAAGAAGTACTCTGCCTCAAGAATCCCATGACAATCTATGTGAGTCCAAACCGGCCAAATCTAAGATTTCATATTGAAAAAGTTAAGAAAGCCCATTGCCTGTCTCATCTTAAATGGCTTGTTGAAATGGCCAAAGAACTAGGATCAGAAACACCTAAGCATGGCACAGAATGCCTATCGTTTTAGGGACAAGCACTTACAGTTCAGATTCTCACGTACATTTCAATGGGTGGGCATAAATTTGAATAAAAATCGAATTCCTTAAGTTCTGATTGGTGAATGCATCCGAGCAAAGCGGGGAGCGGGAAGCTGCGAAGCGTATCCCTCGAACGAAGTGTGAGACTGACAAAAACCGCCTCTATTGTCTATATAATCCGTGTTTCACAAGTGATCTCCACGCATGTAAACAAACTAATATCTAGTCTTCTTATCAAACTTTTTTGACCAGCATAGGAATTTAGTTTACAAACTGAAACTTACGGCTCTTTTTCCAGCTAACCAACAAATAAAACTCAATATAAAGTAACTTATATGCTAGTTTAAAGGAAAGATTTAAAACCTAAAGCCGGGTAAACTAATCTGTTAAATCTGGTGGCCAAAGACAGAAAACTCTGTGTTCTCTTGTCGTTTATAAAAACAAATTGTTTGCTATCAAAAACCATTTAATGAAAATGAAGAACTGTTTGAGTAAAACGCTTATAAACAGAAAGTTTCGCGTACTTCTTGTTACCGGTAAATTTTTATTCCTGTTCTCGATTCTAAGCTTTATTTTATAAATTAAAAGTGAAGGAGACGCTAGCCTTTATGGAGCTGCCGATCTTCACCTTGAATGAGTGATATGAAAACCTATTAGTAGATTCGATAGCATATGAGTCATGACAATTACTCATTTGGTGGCTTCTAAAAGAGCCGTTGTTTTTTATTTTATTTTTTATTAGTTTTTACTACGCATAAACTCACGTAGTGCGTCGCCTTGTAAGGCGTTTTGCCTTACGAGGCGTGGAGCAAAACTCAAATCCCTCTCTAGTTTGTGTGCTAGCTCACAACTAGACTGTCCAGCTTCTTTAACGCTTGCCTTCTTCTCAAGTGGTGGCGTTTTTGGTACGTTGTTATCTGCCATAATGTATTTGTGAATTAAGTATGGAGTATTTAGTCTAATATCATAATCTTATTCTAAGCTAGGATCGAATCTATCTCAGACTTGAAGTCCAATCATGACACGTATTTGGAATACTTAAATGAACACCAATCAAAATTATTCTTAACTACTTGACCTTTGACATTTCTTTGTTGTGATTGGTCGATGAAACGTCAAAATTTTATTCAATCGCACCATAAATTTTAACGCATGGCCGTAGATTACAGTAATTGTTTGTTGATGATGGATAAACGCAAGAGACCTGCTGCAGGATATTTTTCAGAACTTGAAAGATGCGAACTCCCGAAATTCAAAAGCGATATGTGACCACAAAAGAAGTCCTCGATGGTCCCTTTTTCGATGATAAGCTGCTAGCGAAAAAAGAAAAGGTCATGAAGTTCAGTTCCTGGTAAAGTGGCAGATGTGGAGTATCTGTGATAGTACATGGGAGCCGGCAATTCATATTCCAAAGTCCATAATACAAGAATTTGAACGGCCAAGTCCATCTGCCGAAAGAATCGAAGATGCCATAGAACGACTTGCAAACCTTCTTGAAAGAGGGCTCAAGACAGGCCTACAGTACACAGAAACCTTAGAAGTAAATCACGAACTCGTAAGAGCAATCGTCCCCTCAATGCCATCAGAAATCACTAGAAGGTCATACCAAGCCACTGAGAAGAGTTCAGAGATGCGGGTCTTGGGGACTACCTCGAGAGAACCGTGACTGTAACTGGTGCGCGACGAAGGATAGAGTTCCCGGTTAGCCTGAGACTCGTAATTGGCCTTTCGCCGAAGTTTGAAGAGTGGAAAAGCAGACCTGTTCAGAGACTCAAAATTTCATTTTTCAAGAAACACATATAATGTTACTTAGAGATATCTAAGTAGCCAAAAATCAACGGCTCTTTTAGGAGCCAACACAGAGATGAAAGTCAATGACCTATTGTTTGCTTGTGAACTCAATAAAATATCATAAACGATAAGTTTTTAAAAAATCTTTCCTGTTTAGAATTCATTAACATTAAAATCGATGTTATCGTTTAAAAAATAAAAATATTTTAGCTCAATCCGTTTTCAACGTCTGTTGTAAAACTAATCATATGTTTTTCTAGACATGAGCTACGGACCTCTCATGGAGTTCTTGTTGAAACATAAAAAGTTCTTATTAGAGAGGGGGGAAAATCAAAGCAAAAGTGACTATGTTGCCTACTCTAATAATTCCAATCACTATGTTTTAGAAATTCTTTCCCAGTTTCCCTCTCTACAGAGTGTCCTTCAATAATTCCCAAGTCCTCCCCCCACAGTAAAAAATGTTGTGCTTTATACAAAATGGAGGCGACATTGTTTGTGCGGTTCGGTAAAAGGTAAGTAAACATTCATGTCATTTTCATTAGCTCTGTAGCAATTTTGTTTTAATTTTTCTTTTGCTCTCAGTGTAAAAATATTTATATTAATGAAGCTTTCGTTTACTTAATCAAAAAACAGCCAGCAGTACTGACACGAAAAAGCTTATCTTAAGCATGGTGCAACCAGATAATATATAGAATCAACTCTCAACCCTCTCATCCAAAGTAATAAAAAATTCGTTTATAAGCATATTCAGACAATGATTTTATTATTTGTGGTGGCTCT
Source organism: Actinia equina (assembly GCA_011057435.1). Taxonomy (NCBI): domain Eukaryota; kingdom Metazoa; phylum Cnidaria; class Anthozoa; order Actiniaria; family Actiniidae; genus Actinia; species Actinia equina. Next base: position 105,634 of record WHPX01000004.1, read on the forward strand.
GAAAAGAGCCGTTTTGTTTGTTTGTGAGTTGACTTGGATGTTCATGAGGCCTGTTCCTTTATTATGGCAACGTCTAGGATTCGTTGTATCAGCTCCTGCCTTGTTGTTTTCTTGGGTTGGACAGGGACATCCAAAGTCATCAGTAGCTCCACTAGCTCTCAGCGCCATTAAGGTCAGGCCATTGACTGAATTTCTGCCCCCCGCGTTGTTTGCTCACGTTACGGTCTGGGCACTAGGTTGTCATGACGATAGCAACGAAAGCGATGGATCATATGATGAACATGGCGTACGTTGATTAACGCCTTAGTCTTGAATTTCTTCTAAGAGCTTTATGAAATCTTCGCTATTTCTTTATGACCGAATTCATTTTCATTACTGGATTGTTGCTGTTGGATCCTGTCTTCTGGATAAATCATATCAGGTAAGTTTATTTTACGAAACTTATTAAATATTAAATTCAAACTGTACGGTCTTAGAATATTTAGCACGAAAGATCAGTAATGACCGTTGTAACCTTATCAAACTTTTTTTTTTTTGGTGGAAAATATAATCTCGATTAATAAAAAAGCGATAGATGATATAAGCTTAATGAAAATGGCGTTGATTTACGCTTTAGCATCCCTTCGTGTCGAATTTCTTCTAAGAGCTACACAAATCAAATCTTCGCTATTTATTTGTTTATAACGGAATTAAGCTTATAGCTTGAAAGATGGGAACTCACCGTTAATCTTAAACTTGTTTTTATTGTGTGGAAAATATAATCTTGATTAAAGGCAGTGTTTTTCTAAGGCAACCGCTTTACAAACTTGTTCAATTTTAGGTTTTTTGAATTTGCAACTATAGCTAGATACCTATGTTGGTTTTCGCATAAATTTTTATTTTATTTACGGTCTGAATAAAAATTTGAAGTATTAAAAATATTTATAGAATAATAAACAAGATATATATACATATAATTATATATACAAGATGCAAATGGTAGCACACTATTGATTGTAACTATTTTCAAAAACAAATGAGCTAAAGTAGGATAACTTCTGTTTATAATATTTTGTACAGCAGAAATGTCTTATAATAGAGTATTTACAAGAAATAATAAATTTATAGGCAAAAGATATTTATGAATGTCCAAAATCAATGTTCCATTCTTTAAGTAAAGCATCAGCATATTTCATTTTCTTCAATAAGGATGAAGCTGTCTTGTTGGCCTTCATTTCATCTAGAGATGGTGCTCTCAGATTATTGTTAATTACATATTCTTTTTCCCACTCAACTAAACTGTTCTGAATTTGGTTTTTCTGTCTGAGTACTTGAACTTGTAGACCAGCTAAGTTGTCCTTGTAGCTTTCCTCTAGCTCTTTATCCCTGACATTCTGTTTTTTCATTCTCTTTAGCTGATGATGTTTCTGGTCAAGACTCTTAACTTGCTCTGTAGGCCCAATCACAATCTCAAGTGCTTTTCCCAGGTGGGTACGCATAGTATATTCAAGCTGGGTGTTTCTTTCTTTGTCACCTTTTTTGTTATTAGCATTGGTTTCTTCTGTTTGAGATGATGAAGTAGGCTTGGATGTACTTGGAGAAAGATCATGTTCAGGCAGAGTGCTGGTGTTTCCTTGATTGGGTGCTCTAGCTGTTAAAATATTGTCAGAAACATTAACTATTTCATCCGATGCAAGACAAATGTCTATGATTTGCTCTTGATCTTCATCTAAATGATTCTGTTGTGGAACATCAATTGATGCTTTGAGGATTTCCAAGTGACTTTCATCTTGAATTGGTACTTGGACATTTGGTTCAGGTTCAGGCTGTTTCCATTGACTCTCATCTGTGGATCCAATGGCATTACTCAATTCATCTGGTACAGTTGGGAGCTCATCTCCAAGATAATCAGTGTATATTCGTTGTGTAGTGCCATCACCCTGGTCAATTCTTAAGATGTGAATGGGAATAACTATATTCTCACCTATGCACTTGTTCCAACACTGCTCAAGGTAAACGGATTCCTCTTTCAAACTGCTTGAGCGAAAATGGTGTAGAGTTGGACCCCTTGCTTTCTTTAGGGGAGTGTGTGTTCTTGTGATATCATAAAATTCTACACCATCATCTTTGTTTCTCCACCAAATGCCTTCACCTTCTACTAAGTAATCACTTATTTGTTGTAAGTGGGCCTGCCACTCTCTGCTGTGTTTCCTAATGATTGAGTGTGGTATGAATGTGTTGACTGGTGTGGGCAAGCATTTAGCAAGGTTACTTAATCTTCCCTGCTGTCGACTTGTATCATCCTCCTTGAGTCCCATTTCTTTTTCAGCTTGCATTCGAATGAGTATATTTGGTATAATCTGGCCAGCATGATAGTTACTTGTTTGTTTAGTGATTCGTTTGATGGAATTAAAAACTCTCTCTTGCCTTTCGGCATTTGCTGCTTGACCTGACACAAGACGTAACATGGGACCAGCATGGCAAGTGAGGTTGTGAAAGTAGACACCAAACATCTTTCTGAGTGTCAGTTTTTTAGGATTGTTCACAATTTGATCCACTAAGAGCATACCATGGAGCCATGCTTGATTATGGTAACGAAGGATCAGAGATGGTGACCTGCTCTTTTCATCTAAATATAGTATACGTTGCATTTCAACTAAAGTGTCAATAGCTGAAAGTGTCTCTTGTGATATGTCACCTGATTGGTGAGCAATGCCTGCTGTTTAAATTAATCCCTCACGGAAATCTACACATCTTTTGCTTTCTTTCCCACCTAAGCAAAGCTTTACTGCTTCCTCAATTACAGTTGCTTCATTATCTGAAATATGTTTTGGGAATTCTGTAAAAACGTTTTCAATGTGGTGACCATTGTCATGTAAAGGTTCACAAGGCAGGATTTCATAGGCTTCAAGGTTTAATGATGTAAGTGTTGCTTGAGGTTTATTCACAAGAAGAGCTGGAACCCTGCGCTTTCCTTGCATCTCATTGATAAGGAGGTCTTGCAGCTCTTTTTTTGATCGTCCTTCATATATTCCTCTTGATCCTAGTTCTTGCTCAAGTTCTTGTTTGGATAGCCCATCGATTGGCTTTGTTTTTCTCAATAAGGTATTCCGTTTTGAAAGAGCTCCAGAGAGGAAGGCATCTTGTCTGTCCTGAAGGGTTATGTGTGGGCAGTTCATGGCATGATCCAGATCGTATATCATATCAGCATGGACTCCACATGTCGAGCAGAAATAGTTCCCTCCCTTTTGCTGGCCTGATTCAAAAGCTCGCAGTGGCATATCACCATGGCAGAATCTTAGCTTATCTTTGTAATTGATGCCATTGAGTGCAAGGTCATCCTTCAGTTTCTGTACACATGACAGCCTTGTTTCACTGTAAAGAAGTAGCTCATTATCAGATGAACCACACCTGGCAATGATATGGAATTCCGGTTCCTCTATTATTTGTTGCACATTTACTTTATGTCCATACTTCATTTCATACTCTTCATTGGTTAAAAATATTGCTGGGTCATAGAGACAGGTGACTAGGCAAACTAGGAACCCTGAATTGGCTACTGTTGAATTGTCCAGCCACACTAAAAGATGTCTTGTTCTTTCCATTGCTTTAAGTTGTTCCCTCATTTTTGCTGCTGTTTCTTTTGCATTCTCATTCAATTCAGCTAGTCTTTCTCTCAGCTCTTCCTCACTCATGTCACTGTACTCAGCATCACTTACTGCTCTCAGGTACTTTCTTTGGTTAGTAAGCATTTTTCTTCTGATATCAGCAAGTGTTATTTTTCTTCCTTTTGTAACAAATTCTTCTTTCTTGATTGTCAGATCTTTTGTCAAAACAAGCTTTTCATACTGGGTAAGAAAGAAATTTGCACATGAATTATTTAGACCTAGTAATTTCCACAAGCCAATACATAACCCATGTCTTGTCAACAACCTACATAAACAGCCATATGTCTCAGTACTACTGACTTGCATATATACAGTGTAGAATGTAGGAAAATGCAGACATATTTGCTTTATCAGCATCAGTGCTGCATGATCTGTACATTTTTAATTGCAGTACTGATACAAAAATATGCAGTTTTCAGACAATATTTAATAATTTAATAATCTAATATTTGAATAAGATCTAATAGACAACAAAGGTTACCTTTCTGGGTACAATCATTTCTCCAATTGTGTACTCCTTGGACTCAAGCTTTTGTTGTAGTTGTCTCTGTAGTGTTTTTGTGCCTACTTCACTTGGAACAGAAATTTCTCCTCCTTGACCTTTCCTCTTCTTACGTCTTACTTGTATGTCTGTGTCGTTTACATTACTACGTTTGGTTCTGATTCGATCAATATTTACACCTTCTGAGATGAGGTATTCTTTCACTATTTGCCCTCCATTCCCTGCAAACTCTCCATTTTTATGATGAACATGGTACCGTATGGCCAGATCCCTCCAGCTAACCACATGTTGATCTTCATACCCCTCCACTTCTCTCTTAATTGCTTCTTTGTCAAAGTTCATGCTTTGGATATTTCCAACATGATCTTTTTTTCTTAATTTACTTGCTGGCTGTTCACTGGTACTTATGGCTTCTCTCCTTTCTTTTGCAGCTTTCTTTGTCTCAAATGACTGAGCAAGCCGACCACGTTGCCAAGCACTGAGGGACTGCCCACTACCATAACACCTAAAACATGATTCAGACATACACTTTTGAGCTAGAGATAAGTGGAATCATGAATAATTTGTAATTATTAATGTGTATATCAGGGTTCCCACGGTTAGGGAAAAGTCAAAGAATTCTGGTCAGGGTCATTCATCCATTCATCCATCCATCCATCAATCCATTCATTCATTTATTTATTTTCATTTAAATGACAAATGGTTGACATTATTTTAATGAATTAACCTAACTTTCAAAAAGTTATCCTGTAATCAAAATGATTTTTCATCCATGAATTACCTGGCAGTGTTATGCAATTTTCTTTCATTTTTACAAATAAATTTTTATTTTATTTTTACAAATTAAAAAAAACTATGATAAGATGTTAATAAATAGTACAATACCTTAAAAAAGCAGTTTCCTCCATTTGCTTCTCAACATTCTCCTTGGTTTTTCTGTAGTACGTTCTCCTTTCCTGGCGTTTTTCATTTGGGGATTTGTTCTGTATATCTAGTTCTGGCACTTTAGACAGAGCATTTGCAAATGTGGTGCTGAATCTTTTTTCAAATACAGTATCAACCTTCTTATAAATCGCCTTTGCAGCGCTGATTATGTCTTTTTGCAGGGGCTTAACTTGAGGGCTGGATTTGTTTAGGGCTTGGACTTCATTTTCGGCCAAAAACACTGGATTGGCTTTTGCTCTACCTTTCAGTGCTGCTGATTTAACTGGGAAAAAGGCCTGAATATCTGGATATCTTACAGCACATCCCTTACAGTTGGTGAGGCTATGTTCCTTTTTCCTAGCTTGAGGTAATTTCTGCCAGTTTTCACATGAAAATGTCTCCAGATATTTAACTTTCTCCTCAGTTTTTCTGACATTCCATTTCTTGAACTTCTCTTTGAGGCCTGGTAATTTCTTTTGAAATTTTAGAAATGGCATAAAAAACCTCCCTTTATCAATTTTAGAGACATCAGTTCCTTTATTGAGGATGTCATTAAATTCTTTATACTGCTCCATTTTCAACCTTGCCAGGTATTTTGTGCTGCTTTCCATCTTTTCTCTCAAAACAGTGGTGTGTTTCTCAACCTCCATAGCGATTGCTCGAGCAAACCCACATGTATTTGGGCACAGAAATGTCCCCGACATCTCCAAAGAGTATTTGAGTTATAAATCTCAAAGCTAAATTACTTATTCCCTCACAAAAACTGGTGAAATTTGATTGTAAATGATGATATATAAAGGCAGAAGAGCGTACGAAAATTAATTCCAGAACTTTGTTGCTTGAAATTCCCGCCTAAAACTAACAACTCAACATACATGCGCGAAAAATGACGTAATATTTTTATTTAAAATCATTTTGCTAATTTAAAGATAGTGATCAGGGTACAGGAGAAAAGTAAAATAAGCATTTTTTTTTATTACTCGAGCTCAGTTACCTCATAAACGTGGCATTTCTTGCTTAATTACTTCTTATCATGTACTCAGCAGTTGTGAAATAAGTAAATTAATGCTATTTGGCTTTTCCTGTAAGTGTTATCCAAGCGGTTGGACCTTTAGTACCTATCTCTTGCAAGAAAATACAAAAAAGGTTGATTATGTTCGCCATTTTGGCCGCCATCTTGTCGTTTCTCTTCCCTTAAAGGATAGTACGTCATGTACTAAGTTTTCTAGTTTACCTCGTTGTAGAAAAACTGTATATACCAATATGTGACTGCTACATGACGTATCTAGGTCTTTCAAACGAACTTCTGCTGCCCAGTTTTACATGAGCCTGTTAAATATATTATTTCGTTCAAATACGAATAATAAAATGGTCTTGAAGTCGTGTTAAACTTATGATTTCAATAAAAGTTTGGGTGATATCATTTTTATGTGCGTGTCTATTTACTGGATCTAATTGGATATTAAAAAAACAGCTACCTTTTATCATTGAAAATTGAGGCTAAACATAGAAATTTCGATATCCCAAGCTTAACGAAGCTTTATTATTCTAAATCATTATCCAATTAGATTAACAGACTTCATCCCTAAACACATTGTACAATGACTTTTAAAATTATCTTTTTTGTAAAAATGTGTGACTTCAGAGCAACTAAAGTTGACCTATATATTTCAATATATTATGCAAATTAGTTAAGTCACGTGACTGTTTCTATGGCAAGTAAATCCACAAATTTAAAGCTTTAATCACTTTTCACTATCTTAACAAGTTTTATCAAAATCCAATGAATGTAGAGCAAGAAATGATTTTTTGTTTATTTTTTCCCCATTTTTTGCTAAAAACCGTGCCTTAATGGCGCTGAGCTCCTTTTTTTTTTTACTTCGTCCGATGTGTATTCGACGTTCTTCTTTTCAGTTTGTAGGTGTTTGTAAGAACTAGTATTACTTTCTTTTCTTACCTCATTTGATATTCTTGGAATTTTTCGGATGACTTCTGACTTTCCTCCTTCAGCCCAATGGTGTATGTCTCTTCTTGTGTAGCATCTTTTCCCCCCTCCATACTGTTGCAGACTTTCCCTCCTCTTCTCAACCAGAAGAAGGCTCCGGCAGGCGTCCCACCTATTTATTTTTCGATGGAAGTACCTCCGAAAATCATCATTCTTTTTTTCCACACCTGATAAAAGATATTACGTCATTAGTAAAAGATAGGAATAGTTCCTTTTCTTTCACTTTGATAATTACCCTGTCCAGCAAAAATAGCAATGCTGCTGTATTTCCGTAGCATGTCTGGTATGTGGTAAATAAACACATGGATGTATGGTGTGATGGCTACTTTTGAAGAATATCCAGGTCCTCTCATGCTTAAAAGTTGGTGACCCCATTCCTTCGCCTTTTTAAAGGATGAATGTACAGTATTAAAGTCAAACCAGATCAAAGGCATTTATCATTTTAATACCTTGCTTTCAAACATTTTGTCATCCTCCTCTGTGTTTATTTTCATATAATTGGTCATATAATTGTTCGAAATCCTGTGATTATAAGGAAATAAGAATTTATGATAAATGAGATCTAAAATGCAATGATTATACAATGATTTAGTCTCCTATGCAGCTGCTATTAGTACTAACATTGACTATACATGATTATACATTACTGATTACCTGCCAAAGTTTCTTGGTTGATTCTATACTCATTGGGTTGAGAAAAAGGTGAAATAGCTCAGGCAGTTTCGTTAGCATCACTGCTTTGTCTCTTCCCATGAGTGAAGTCCAGTCGTACTGATTGGAGTCCTTCTTTTTTTCCAAATGTCAAAAATTACCCCAATGGATTTTATTGCATCGATCAGAGCTTGTGTGTGTGTTGTAGACTTCTCTCTCTGTTAAGATATACAAATGTATACATGTATTAACACATGGGCTGTGGAGAGGTTGGGGCTTGGCTTAGCTATAGCACTTTTTCCTTTTTGGTTTACTACTCTCATATATTTTACATATTTATCTTCTATATTTTCCAGTCCCCCTCCCCCCCCCCCCCCTAATTTTTTAGTGCTCCAAGGTTCCTCTTCCATAACATTTATTTCATAATTTGTCCAGAACAAACCTGATCCATGTCCAATACCACCATTACTATCCCTTTTTTCAACCGGTCTGTCACGCGCAGCAGTAAATGGAAGTCATCGATGACAACATTGCTGAGAGGTATATCGAAGAATGGTTGAGAAAAGCATCCAGGCTGTTTTTGCCAGTCCTTATCATTTTCCCTTTTCATTTCATCTCCTTTGAAATGGGAGTGTGGGAATGATTGGTTGCATCTATAACATATAATCATATGTATTTGAAGGAACAGTTAGTATTGATGACTTGAATTGATGACTTGTGTAGAGAAAGCTTAGAACTCTGCCCTCTGATCCCATATCAAAAGCATAATTTGCTTTTCTTAAATATATTTTTACTGTTAATGTTAGACAAACCTGTCATTTTTGAAGATTTTGCACCAGATACATGAATGGTTAGATGTTGCGGCATGCATGCCATGTGCCAGCAGCAGGAACTTATAATTCCCTCCAAGGAAAAAGCTGAGTCTCACTTTGTTGCCATTGATGCATATTTCACCATCTTTAATCAGCTGGTTGACATCAGTGATGACATTGTTGAGTGACCTTTTTTTTCTTGGTAAAATCCTCAAAAAAAAATTATCGTTTGATTTTTTTGATTTTACCCAACGGCAATATGATATCTCTACTTTCATTTGCGCCCTTTGGCCATGTAAAAAACTTAAGAAGAAGATACAAAATTACTGGTTTTCAGAGTCTACTTGAGCCATTTTTAGCCAATTCTCTTGTAATTTTACTCTGTGAACGAGTCACAGTCAAGTGAACATGATTTGAACCGCGCGCCAAAACAATAGAAATGTCCCGGATGTGTCCGCCTATTCTGTGCCATGATGATAATATTTTGCAATACCATGAATGAAATGGCTGCCATTGTCAATTATATAATATTTGAGCTTGGAAGTGCCTTGTATTCTTCACCAGGAAATAGTATATTAGGCATATACCACTCCAATTCTTGGCAATCAACAAATGATAAAGTCATTAAATCATTCAAAGGGAATGGAACAATAAGAATTGTTGTGGCAACTACGGCATTATGCATGGGTGTGAATTTCCCAGATGTACGATATGTAATTAACTGGGGACCTGCAAGAACAATACTTGATCAACATCAACAAGCTGGAAGAGCGGGTAGAGATGGTATACTATCACACATTGTCATAATTTACCATGGACAGCAAGCAAGTCCTTGCGAAAAAGAAGTGAAAGACTTCATCCGTGCTGAGGGTTGCCTGAGAGTGTCAGCATACTTCTCCCTGGATCCTGAGATAAAGCAAGGCAGCACTCAACATGACTGCTGCTCCTACTGTGCCAAAGAATGCAAATGTGATGGAGACATGTGCAATATAGAAGTGATACCATTTGAGAAAAAAAAGTTAAATACAATAGAAGTACCAAAAGACAAACGTGAGGTGTCAGCAGAGGTGACTTGATTGGCAGAAATGTTGGTTTCGAAACTAAATCTAGTGGGTGGTTCTCCATGGCGCTCATTGACGATGTCGTTCAACACTGTGACCACATATTTTCTATTTATGACTTGACAAGAAAATTTCCTGTTTTCTCTTTCATCAATGCACTACGGGTACTTGAGATTATTCAAGAGGTGTTCATGGATATTCCGTCTTTGGAGGTAGCAGTGTCTCACTTACTGTCCAGTGGAGTGTGTTTGGATGCACCCCCTTCAAACTGGATGGATTTCAGTGACAGTGCTCTTTATGATGATAGTTCTGATTGTGACAACTTTCACAACCATTAGTGGAAGTGCAACAATATGAAAATCTAGTTATGGTACTTCTAATGAGTGATGCAAATTAATGCAGTGCATGCAATGCTACATTTTTATAACTATTTAATTCAAGGAATGTCTTTTATTTTTTAACGGTATTTTTGACTTGCTGTTACTGTTATTCAGCTTTGTATAGTACAAAATTAACATGATCCTACTGTAACAAAAGAATGAAATGGAATTAGAGGGAAAGCATTTAACCTGTGAAATAAAAATTATAAGTCAATGTGTAATAGTCAAATAGACACAAAACAAAACAATGGAATTAGGGTCTACTAACGTGTGTTAGTCTAATATCTATTTCAAGGGTTTAATGACTTCACTCTATATTCAACTCTTCGATTTTGTATCTGTTTTTAGACATGAAATGTTTCTAAGAGGAGATGGTAGTGAATTCCATAGAACAGGAGCAGACACAGAAAAACAACGATAACCATAAGATTTAAGATTGTACGGACAAGTAACAAGAAGCAGTTCCTTGGATGAGCGGAGAGTTCTTTTAGGTTTATACACAGTTATGAGATCAGACAAGTAGACAGGAGCCAGACCATGAAGTGCTTTGAAAGTGAGGAGTAGAATCTTGAAATTGATGCGATGTTTCACAGGAAGCCAATGCAGAGAACAAAGGACAGGAGTGATGTGATTATACTTCTTGGAGAGAGTTACAAGACGAGCAGCAGAGTTCAAAACATATTGTAATTTATCAATTTGAGCATTAGGTAAACCATATAGAAGAGAATTACAATTATCAAGCCTGGATGTCACAAAAGCATGGACAAGTCTTTCAGTAGTATGGACGGAGATAAATTTACGAATACGAGCAATGTTACGCAAATGATAGAACGACGTCTTACAGATATTATTAACATAAGGAACCATTGACATCACAGAATCAAAGATTACGCCAATATTTCTTTCATTACAGGATGGTTTGATAACCTGATCGCCAAGGTGTAGAAGAGGAGTAGACAGATGAGGATTATACTTCGAGGACAAGATAAGGAGTTTAGTTTTTTCTTTGTTAAGTTTAAGTTTATTTTCAGTCATCCAGTCATTTATTTCACAGAGACAGGCTTCAATTCTTTTTATAGTTAAGTCAGTAGAAATATCATCATTGCAACTGAAAGGCATAAATAATTGGGTGTCATCAGCGAAGAAATGGAAGGACATTTTGTGACGACGGAGAATATCAGCTAGTGGTGACGTGTACAACAAGTAGAGAAGCGGACCAAGAACCGAACCTTGAGGTACACCACAGTTTATATCAACAATTTTAGAGAACGAACCATGAACAGAAACATACTGCAAACGATTACAGAGATATGACTTAAACCATTTAAGAGCTGTTCCACAAATTCAAAACTTTGAATACATACGATCAAGAAGAATAGTGTGATCAACAGTGTCAAAAGCTGCAGATAGATCCAGAAGAACCATCATCTGATACTTTATGGTTGTGCTGTTTTGTTCATGCCTACAATTTTGAAACAACACATACAAAAAGTCTGTCACTAACAAAAGCTAAATTCATCCAAAATATACAGTCATTCCATAAGTAGCTATAATTTATTATTACAGTATTTGTTGATACCAGGAAATAGTTTGTTAATGTTTACTAACTTTCACCACAAAACTGCAATCGTCCCATAAGAAAGTGAAATCCTGTTTACCTATTTCTTGTTTACCTATGTCTTCATCTTATGACATTTGTTTTGTTTATTAATAATGTTCGAGCATGCCTGCAAGTTTACAAATTATTTACTTTTTCTTCACAATACTAAAAGAAAATATGCCTTTTTAAATTTTTTTTATTAATCCTGCCCTTTACCTTACTCTGCCGGAATGGTATACAAAACTAGCACAACAGCCTTCCTCTCGACATTCCAATCTAGATTGCTTGAGGGATGTTTCTAGTTCACTTGTTTGTTTTTACCAAGCTGCCAATTTCACTGCGGTCAAAAACCAACCTCTCGACATGTTGTTTGCAAAGATCTAGTAGCCATTTTGCCTTAGTATTGTGTGATACTGTTGCATCAGGTAAAACAAGTTTGGGCTTTGCTGTAACAAACATAAAAGAAATATGATCATATTTAGGAATTAAAAATAGAAAGATGTTGTCCACATAGAAAAGAGGAAATAGTGATAGTAATTAAAAATACCATCAATATTCTCCATTTCTGTAATCTCAATGAAAGATGCACAAATGTGTGCCTCAATTTCCCTGGCATGAAATTCAGAGTATTCATTATAGCTCCTTTTGCAGCATTTGTTTTCCCTGTACGGTTAATACTTGCTCTTGTTGTGCCTATTTCCCCAGCAGAGGAGTGGTTTACGAACAATTTGTATTCCAGCTGTAATAAAAACATATTGATAATTATCTTTCTAGTATAAACTAGACGTATTTTACTTAATAACAGCATGATTTATTGATGAACAATCAAGCAAACTCTGTAACAATTCCTTCTATACGCTCATAAGGTGTGTCTCCATCCTGGTAGGTCCATATTACATTTCTAGATCGTTCCTCAAACAATTGATCTCCATGGAGTGGTATGGCTTCAAGCAAAGTCTTGCTACCATCATCTTTGCGGAGGCATGGAACAAGCTTTTCTTGGTTATGTATGAGCAGTTGGGCCATATCCCCAGAGAAATTTGGGTTTAGGAATTCCATTCCAAGAGAACACTGCAAAAGTACAGTAGGTTTGATATTAAAATTCATATGGTTGTATTATTAGCTAACCAGTTTCTTTTCGTTTTAAATTTTAACTTAATATATTTGATTTAGTTGTTGTTTCCTTTTGAAACTGGTGAGGCACATGACGGACAACAATATTCTGTAGTGGATGGAACTGCTTCAAGTACTGAGTAATAGTCCTGCTAACAAGGATAGCAAAATTCTGCAATAGATGTTCTTGCACCTGCTAGTCTGGAACTGTATCTTGCTTGTTGGTTTTTGTCTAGCCTTCCTGTCAAGATCTGGGTCTTGCACTCTGTCAAGTATTGAAAACTGGTGAGTCCAGTGAATGGAGCGATTCTTGTTTTGCTTTGACTGAACTCTAGCATTAATTTCATGGTCAATGTTGTCTCCCACCAACCTGAAAGGTATTTTGTAATTTTGTAAATTATATAAATAAATTTGTTGGTGTGGTTTAATTTATTTTCATTATACTCAAAGTTATCATGTCAATTCATTTTCCCCTGTATATTTTGTTTATTTAATCATATATTTAGTTAGGACATAATGTGTAATTATCAGGATCGATTTTTGTTGTTGTTATTTATCATTATCATCATCATCATCATTCCGTTAAACCATATAACAATCAACATACTTATAAAGTGGCAGTCTTGTAGTTTGAAGACAACAGATGACAGAATCTAAGCATTCCTTGGGATGAGATATATCTCTTTTTTCTTGTTCTTCATCCATCATCTTTATTAGCAAATTATACGAATCTTCAGTAAAAGTGGTATAATCTTTTAAACTGTCTCTATTTATGTTGATATGAACAGCTTCTTGAGATGGACTGGCTGGTACCAGGGCTACAGATGTACTCTGCTCGCAGGGTAGTATAGATAGCTGCTTTTCTTTGACTTCCTCACATAATGCAAGAGTGGATCGATTTTCTTATATTGCCTTTTTCCACACTTGCACCTTGCACTCCAAATTATCTCCCATCTTCCTTTGAAGGCGAACCACGGCGTCTGGTGACATGCTAACTCCAAGTCGATTAAAGCGAATCAAGTTTCATAGCTGGTTCCACTGTGGAAGAGAAGAGTTGATATTCTGTAGTGAAAAGCAGAAAGGGCGCTATTTCGCACTCTAACAAGAGCCGCAGTAGCAAGTGCAGCTGCATTGACGTTTTTTCCTTGATTTTTTAAATCGTTCTCCTTTAAACCACTAGCTCCCAGGACTGCTTGAAACCACAGTGGGCAGAAAACTTTCACCTCCTTCATTAATATTTTGTTCGAAAAGCCAGCGATTTCGTCAGGCTCTTTCAGTTCGAGAATGCTCCCCGTTTTTATGTATTACTCGAACTCGCAGGCTATTTTCTTTCTGATCGCAGTATGCAAATAATCCAGCATTCCAGGGTGTTGAAGAATATCTTTAGAAGCCGCATTCCAATTTGTGTAGGCAATGTGCTGTACGAGTGTTTTGCTCTCTTCGTCTCTGGGAATTCTAACGACAACATTGCCATTGGCATTGCGCACAACAACTTTTACTTGCAGACTGTTCTTTGGCAAATCGTCCACATTTAAATACGAAGAAATATCTGCGTCGTTATCTGTATATTGGGAGCTGAGCGACTTCTTCGCGCGCGACGACTTTGGATACGTTACCTTTTGCGTCTTCGATCTTCTCCATGAGGGACTCGATTTATCTGGTATATCCAGTAATCTTTTGCCTCCTCCCTTACTCTTGGATGGGGTAGAAGTTTGAACGGCTTTACTTTTGACAAAGTTATACAGTTGACCTTTTTGCGCACATGGGTTACAGCATCGTTCGGAAGTGTTTACATCTTGCACAAGTATAATCCCCACTTCTTCACAAATATCGGCAAGAACGATCCCCAGAGAATCTTTCCTTCTAGAAGGCTTGAGCAAATTTTCAAATGATAGATATCCCTGTTTTGTACTTGTAACTCCGAACTTTACTTTAAAACAGCAGTTACAAAAACGAATTTTCATTCGCGTTAACATCCATAGAATCCCTATAAAATTTGTCATGTTTTGACGTTTGATAAGAAAAAACAGCGCTACACGTGTGTTTATATCGGAAGTGGTTTTCACTTCCGTTAAAATTATCTTCAATCGTGATTGGTTACCTTCTGACAGCTAGAGTTTCGATCATGCATATCTAATTAGGAGGCGTTCTTCAAAATGACAAGGGATGCTGGCAGGCGTTCCCTTCTCCCTCTTTCCCGCCCCTTCCCCCTCCGCTTCCTTTTTGCTCGGTTTCAATTCTCGCTCGTTCCAATTTCCAAAGTTCCCCCGACACCCCGGTTTTTCCCCAAAATCCGCAAGAACGTCTGCTTTGCAGGCTATTATTTGCATGGACTGCCAATCGATGAGGAATATCCGAAATGTTGGTGTTGGGAGGGTGACTCATGGAGCGTAGCATATCCACATAATCACATGGACTCTCCCCTCGTAGTACAAACTTTATGGCATATACACCACTATGAGGGCAGGATCCAGCGGCCCAGCCACCTTAATTAAAAAAATGAAATAATGTAAAAATTGTGACGACTAGTGTCGGTGGTATTCATTACGGGAATGATGTCTCACCAGAAGCTCCCCATATCTTGGAGAATATTTTCTTAAAGCAATCGGAAACATCCAGTTTCTTTCGCAGGAATGCAATGCACTCTAGTTTTGTCAGGGCTGTTGAATTAGAACATCCAAATGACTTGCACAATTCTTGCAAAGTTTTTACCTAAGATATAATAATATTAACCTTTGTTAATATCAATAAGTCTGAAAATACGTGAACAATTATGTGATTACGTCGCATTAAAGGACAAGCTCGACGACTGGTTGGAAATAAAACGTGGGAGCGTTATCACATCACGACGACAGCATCACGACGACAGCATCACGACGACATTTTGAAGGAGAGGAAAAAAGAAAATTTCTGATTACCATGCCAGTATTCAGAAATCCGGACATTTATTTTATTTCCTGATATATTATATAAGATGAACTTAAATACCTGGGAATACCCTTTCGTAGCTTTCCGGTGTTCGCTATTGTATTCCGTTTGGCCTAGCGTATAACAACCTAACCAAGGCGCCCAAAAATTGTACGATGGCTTAACAACGTAAAAGAGGAAGGTTGTAATTTGAACTTTGATAACAAGTGGTTACCAACTGATTTCGTTCTTACATTATAATATATTTATACTGTAATACCTTTTAAGAACCCAAGAGCGATCTGTGGTTTTTCAACCACGTTCCAGAATTTTCCAATATCTACTTCGTCTTGCGATGGTCCGTCGTCACAACATTCATTGGCAACAAGGTCGTCCATTAAATTAACAACAACAAAAAGTCAAGAATTCAACATCAGTAGCATCATATAATAATATTAGTAGCTTCATATGTTTGTCCAAAGTATTTTGATCCTTGCTATTTGTTCTAATATTTCCTTGAAACACAGCTTTTAATTAGAAAGATATATGAACCAAAACAACTGTAAAACTAACAGGGCAACGCAAAGCATCCCTTTTTGCACAAGTCCCAGTTGAGCAAAGGTGGATGGATTCCACATCGGTTACAATAATAATCATACGCATGCCTCGTTTCCGACCAGGTGAGCATGAACAGAAACAGGTTTTAGTAGTGGTGTCGAAAGTCACAACGACTCTCCCAAATAGACTGAAGTAATTTACTTCCCCATGAAAAACAGAAAAATGTCTGTATCGAATAGAACAATTTGGGAGAATGAAAGGTAGTTCAACAATAGGAAAAGTATTGATAGCCAAAGCTCTATCTCTCAACGCAATGCATGATCGTTGACGTTCGGATTTAAGCCAGTGCACCTTTGTTTTAACAAGTTCTTCTAGCGAGTTATCTTCTAAATAATAGGCACTCACAGGTGATTTTCCAAAGGTAACTGACCGAATGTGTGAGCACATGAACGCCGGAACTCCTCCTCGTCTCGCTGAAATGGCCATATCAGTGCAGGTGTCAAGTTCACAGGAAAGTCCTCCGTCAGCAGTAAAACCTGTCGAGTTTACAACACAGTGAACTGCGCTACTGTTGCCGCTGAAATTGCATCTCACTAGGAATATCCCCCTATCTTTATCCACACATATATTGTTAAGAAAGTGATAAGAATTGATAAATTCCTCTTTCTTTCTGGAATGAACCCCTCTGATGTGGTTTTACAGGGATTTATGGGAAGCCAGAGTTTTATGGCAAATGTGAAATACAGAAGATTTTTCAGAACTTATTTTTTTGCACAATGTTTTCTCCCTTTTGGTCATCATTGTTATGCTTCTTTGAATTTTGGCTGGAACAGTTACAACAGTTTATATTTCCACAAAAAAAAATATATACATACATAAATTGAATAAGTTACAAATATTGTGGGGGGTGCAAGAGAACAACCTCAGAGCTTAAACAAGCTCTTACACCCTTAAGTCGAAAATGAGTACATATGTGTAAGATGGGAAGAATCATATATAGTACAGTCGTTTTCGTAGTTGAACAACTAGAAATTTCATGAGACGAAATAAGCGTACGGGGGGGGGGGGAGAAAAGAAATCAGTAGTTTGATATAAGAGGTCATTATAACGTTACGGACTCTTGATTATGCAAAGGCAAATAGGAAAAATGATGATTTAAAAATGTAATTAGCGAAAAAAAAAAAACAATCAAGTAATTAAATGTTCTTAAACAATCATTCATCTGAGTTAAGCAAATACTTTTTGTAATTGAAGGCTTTGAGTGAACAACTATTTTTAATCTCAATGGGTATATCATTCCAAACTTTAACAGCCGTGAAATTGTACCAAATTTTCCGTAATTAAGATTTTGTGTAGGTAAAAACATACTTTTGTTCGATTTGGAGCGAGTATTATAATTGTGAATTTGTGATAAGTCAGTGAAATAGTTAGAAACAATTTCTGGCAAGTAATTGTTAGTGTTTTTGAAGACCAGTATACCCAATTGAAGATTAACAATTTCATAAACATGTCCAGCTTCCGAAATAACTAGAGGCCCTTATGTCGGCAAACGTGATGACGCGGAGAGCGCGTTTTTGAAGGACATGAATACGCTTAAGTTTTGATTTGTAAATGCTACCCCAAGTTGATGTAGCATAGTAAACGTAAGAATAAATTAGGTTGTAATATAAGTTTTTGAGTATATCAAGGTTAAGAAAATGTCTGACTTTACATAAAATACCGATTGATTTGGCGATTTTACGCGAAATAAAATCGATATGTGAATCCCATGAGAGGTTTTGGTCCATTATGACGCCAAGGAATTTCGTACTAGAAACTCTGTTTATTGCTTTATCCATTATTTTTAATATTGGTGTTTGTTCTAAGACTTTAAGTTTTTGTATGGATCCAAACAGAATAAAATTGGTTTTAGAAATATTAACTGTTAATTTATTTGCCAGTAACCAATCATCAAGTGAATCTAGCTCATTTTAAAAAACTTTTAAAGTGGTTGTCATACTTTTGTGATTATAAAATAAATTCATATCATCTGCGTACAAGATTAGGTGTATCAATTTCGATGCGTATTGTGCATCATTTACGAAAACTAGAAAAAGAATCGGTCCAAGTATGGACCCTTGTGGGACGCCAAGAGTAATCCTTAATAGATCAGAATCAGTGCCATCAATCGAGACATATTGCTTCCTATTCTTTAAATAACTTTCCAACCATCATTTTGTACCGTTGTTAATACCATAATAGGACAATTTGCGCAACAATAAGTCATGATCTATTGAGTCGAAGACTTTAGACAAATCAAGAAAAATACCAATAGAGAAATCACCGTTGTCCATTGATTCTATTATCCTATTGACAAAGTCTAGTATAGCGTAAGTAGTGTTTCTTTTCTTCCTAAAACCCAAATTGATAGTCAAATAAGAGATTATTGGCTTCTAGATGTTCTGTTAATGATTCACATATTATTTTTTCGAATACTTTTGAGAAAATTGGAAGGAGAGAAATAGGTCTGTAGTTAGATACAATAGACGTGTAATCTCTTTTAAAGATAGGAATTATCTTGGCTATTTTCATCATATCCGGGAAAGTACTAGTCATTATCGAAGTATTGAAAATGTGACTTAATGGTCGATGAATCAATTCGGCTATCATAGTCAAGTATTTTATTTTAATGCCATCGTGACCGGCAGACTTCGAGCAGTCGAGACTGTATAATACACCTTTGTCATAATGGCGGCGGCCGATTTGAGACTGGTGACTAGGGCACGGAGTCGAGGTCACAAAGGCTTCATTTTGTAAACAGTACACACGTGAAGGCGATATTCCGGTACTTGTGAAAGGTTTTTGAGCGATTTTATTATTTTGAAATCCTTTTTTATGATATAACTTCAATTTCAAAGTAAAATTCAAACATGTACAATGCCAACTCACTGTTGTGTTCCGTTCTGCACCAAGAAAAGCTATCGAGATGATAATGACGGTAAGATCTCTTACTTCATCTTTCCCAAAGACAATAATATCAGAAAGCTTTGGGTTCACGCTATCCGTCGGGAAGAAGGTAAATCTTTCAAATAGTTTCTTCAACGAAAGTTTGTTCAAGGCATTTCAAGGAGGAAGACCTTAAGAGAACACTTGCTGGCAAGATGTGCTTGAAACCCGGAGTGGTGCCTTCGGTGTTTCCCTGGCGTACCTCACCAAGAAAACGTAAACCACCATCGTTAAGATCTCTCAATTTTCCTTCGTGCAGTGCTTCAAATAACGCTGGGGAAGACAGGGATAATATCTTTGTAGAATCTGCTAATGAAGAAACGATAGAGGGCGTAAAAGAAGACTTTGAAAAGACGAGAGAAGTTAAAACACAGACGAACTTTGTTGAAGTGAGAGCTTTTGAAACCCAGACTGATTTTGAGGATGTGTTGAAATTGACAAAAGACTACGAAACACAAATCAAACAGCTGAAAACTGAGATAGAGCACATTTCAAAGCAAAAAGATGTTCTGAAAAGTAAAGCTTTTCGGTGGAAAGATTCAGTCAAAAACAATCTTCGATAGCATTTACACGGGTGTTTCCTAACTACGTTTTATTTACATACCTAGACCCTGGTGATAAGGAGAAAATATCAGATACTATACAAGTACGACTTCTGATGTTTCACCAAATGTGTATGATCAAGAGGAGGAAATCAACGAAAACAAGAGAGGAAGATCAAGACTTCTAAGACCAATTGATGAATATTTTCTTGCTATGTGTCGATTGAGACAAGGTTTTGCTGAAGAGCATATTGGTCACATATTCCATGTATCTACATCAACAGTAAGTCGGATACTTATATCATGGATAAATTTTATGTACCTGAAGCTTGGTCAAATTAACATTTGGCCTTCGAGAGAGATAATAGATGATACAATGCTAGAGGATTTTAAAGGAAAATACCAATCAACGAGAGTTATTATTGACTGCACTGAAGTAAGGTGTCAAATGCCCAGCAGCCTTCAACTGAATGGGGATCTTTTTAGTAGCTACAAACACCATACAACCCTCAAAGGTTTAATTGGAATCTCCCCTCGTGGTGCTGTGACTTTAGTAAGTTCCCTGTACAGAGGATCAATTTCTGATATGGAAATTGCCCTTCAATGACAAAGATTCAATAATGGCTGACAAAGGGTTTACAGTTTAGGACCTGTTACCTTTAGGAGTAACCTTAAACCTCCCCCCTTTCATTGGTGGTTCTAGCCAAATGACAGCGGAAGATGTGATTCGAACACAGGAAATTGCTAGCTTAAGGATTCATGTTGAAAGGGCTATCAACAAAATCAAAAATTTTCATACATGGGATGGGGTAATTCCTCTAAACCAGTTAGGGCTTGTCAATCAGATGTGGGCAATATGTGCTATTCTCTGTAATGCACAATGTAGTATAATTTCAGCTTAATACTTGCATAATCAGCACGTATTGACACCTGCAAGGATACTTTGGAATGAAATAACTACATTTTCATGATGTACATTAAACAAGAAACTCTTTAGAAACTATTTTAGTATTTTTTTCTATAGTTACTATAATTTTGCATTTTTAAAAATACACTTATTTTATTAATTCAGGGCCTCCATTAAAATCAGTATGTTATATAAACACTGAATGGGGCTACCCTACATGTATTTAAGTAAAGGTTTATTATTTTATTGAACCATATAGATTTAGAGTGATGGTGCTTAATCCGTGAATTAAATATTTGTCTTATACAGCTCTACATTGAGTATTAGATTTTGATTCACAGTGAGTTCAGTACCATTACTCTATTCAAACAATCCAATTAAATTTTTAAAATTATCATTATATAGTTTAGTTACAAATCTGAATTATGTTCATGAATTATGTCACCACAATGCATAATTTCTATGATTCTAGTAAATACTTAAAGTGAAACTTATTTATTTATTGATCAATTTGGAGGGCAAAACAAAAGGGTTTCAATCTCCTGCGAATTGGAACCTATTGTTTTGCCCTCCCAAATTCAGATGCATTCTGATGGGCTGCAAGGCTGTCTATTAGATATCTATAATCTTGTTCAAGTTTATATTTACATAAAAACTATTATTAGTAAAGACATTTATAAGAATGTAGGAATTTAATAATAAAAGACATCATATACTATAAAACACACATAACTAGCTTGTTTGTCAGCTTCAGTAGTTGTCCTGGAGGTAAAAACTTCAGCTGCATACTTGATGAAATGTTGAAAATAGTATGCAGTCAGTTCATCTCTTAGTTTTTCCCAGAATTCTACATCAAAAGGCACTCTCTGAATGTAAATACCCTTCTTCGTGTAGACAATAAAGTCACACCATTGGGCCCCAGTTATTTCCATTTGCCCTTGTACCTGTGCATAGTACGCATGATTTTTTTTTTAAATTTCGGAGGGGGAACAGGCATCCTAAAGGTGTCACACTTGCGTTTAGTCCAAGGACATTTCACCTCAGTCAGC
>WHPX01000005.1:0-80000 GCA_011057435.1 Actinia equina
GGCAGACACAGAGGGAACGGGACTAAAATCATGCAAATTTTCGGTGAACATGCACCCCGAAAACGCCGCCCACCCGACCATCCCATCCCAGCCATCCTTTCCACCCCCTTTTCCCACCCATCCTCAAACCCACCCAACCCCAACCCACCCACCCAACCCCCCCCAACCCCCAACCCAACCCAACCCAACCCCCTCCCAACCCCCACCCCAAACCCACCCAACCCAACCCCCCCCCAACCCCACCACCCAACACCCAACCCAACCCAACCAACCCAACCCACCCACCCCCCCCTCCCATCCCGCCCATCCCATCCCTCAAACCCATCCCCCCATCTCAACCCATCTCCAACCCTCCCCCCCATCCCCACCCCCTCCCATCCACATCCCATCCCTACCTTTTTTTGAAGATCCAAGCCCTGCTGTCCCGTACCTTTCCCTATTCTGACCCCATTCCAGGTTCCACTTCATCGCTGCATCCATTTGCAGTCATTTCCACCCCCCCTTCCTAACTAATTATTTTTCCGTTTATCTACCAATCCCACCCATGAATCCCATCACAATTTTTAGTGTGAAAAGTGAAAAACCCTTTACATTGTTGTTTTGGCTTGAGGGTGTCCTGTTTAAGAAAGAATTGATCCATACCCAATATAGATTTTATTGTTGATTGCACTGTTTCAGTACTCTCAGTAAAATCTCCTTTCAGTAGACCCATCCAGCAAAAAAGTTTTATTTCCAGAAACACCTTCCTGACCCAAAAATTCCAAGTAAGCAGAGATAATTGCTTAAGCAAGGCAGACAAAAAAAACTCACTTTAAGAGCAGCCCCGCCGAAAAATGTTGAAGAATACCCAACCCTTTTTTAATGATTTTCAATAGTTGCTATTCTCCTTATTTCTCTTTAGGTCAGTGTTGTTGGTCGGTGGGTTGAATACACCTAAAAGGATCAATACGAGCGTTAATAGGGGGTAAGGAGAAATACTGACTTTTTAAATGGTTGGTAGTTCTTTCCACATAGTTCCCTTTTCCAATTAAATTTATATGGTACCCTCTAATATTTCCCTATTTTGTTTAATGTATTGTGGGTAAATTCTATAGTAATTTAGTATATATTTTCTTTTTTTTTTTATCTGTTTCAAACTTTTTGTGTTCTAGTTATAAAGACCTTTGTTTACTTTCTTTTCTTTCAGTTTTTATCCACCTTTAACATTTTTGCCCCAACCCGTTTTCCTTTTTCCTCGTTCCCTCTGGTTACACTTTCCCTTTTGTTTTTATATTTCAACTTGAACCAGTTGCCCCCACAACCCTTACACTTTTCTGTTACCTACTTTTTTATTACCTTTTCCTTTGTTTTTATTTCCACCTTGACCATTTTTTTTTGCCCACCCACTTACCACTGTTCCCTGTGTCCTATGTAAATACCTTTTCCTTTCAGTTTTTTTATTATCCCCTAACAAGTTGCCCAACCACTTACCAACTTTTCCTGTTCCCTAAGGTATACCTTGTTCTTCAGTTTTTTAATCCACCTTTAACAAACAGACACGTTGCCCACCACCTTACCACGTTTCTGGGTCCTTTTGTTCCCGATGTATACCACTATATATATCTTCTTCAGTTTTTTTTTAAATCACCCTTAACAGTTGCCCCAACCTTACAACACGTTTTGTCTTTTTTTTCCTATGTATCCCTTTTCTTATCTAATAAGTTTTTTTTAGTCAATTCATTGAAATGGATTCGTGGGGATGAAAAAGAAAGGTGTGTTGTGATCATAAGTCCAATCTATGAAACGTTACTGCTTGCTATCCTCAGCCCCTACCAACTTAACCCCCAAATTTACCCTAACCACTCCTTATTCTATATTTCCCTATTTTATTTTAACTATTTTCATTAGTGGCCCCCACACAGTCCCACATACTTCTCACTTCACATTTTAACTACTTCTAACGACCGGAGCCTTAGTCCCTAATGTCTCAATGTTACACTCCCCAGGTTGGATATAGTTACGGGAAACCCTGGTAACTTGGGGTGACCTTTTCCCCATATCAACAGCAGATAAGTTTACACCAGGTAACCACCTCATTCAAACTATTGATTTATTATCATGTGGATTATTATCCATTTGGAGAATGTGGCAAAGACCGCTCTACCCCCTTCTCACCATGTGGACCTGGGTTGTTTGGAACTCCAAATGGTTTTGTACGTTGAAGTAAGAGGATCTAGAAGTTTCTCTCCTGTGCTCCGGGAAGTTTTTTTTTTTCCTCTTGGGTTTCTCTGGTTTTTTCCCCCCTCTCTGGCAAAAAGTCATCTTCTAAATCCCCAATTCCAATCATGGATCAGGCCACAGGTTTAGTTTTAGTCCACTGACTATTAGTGCTACCCTTGAAAAAAAGCAAGGATGAAAATCCATTATACGTGAATGGGAAACCATTTCCCCAAATCCCCCACAACCATGGAGTCTCCCCAGTTTCCCCGTGTTGTCACATTTTATTTATAATTTTTATTTATTTTTGGCATTTAACTTTCCCAGTCTCTTTTTTCATTTCTTTGAAATGAAGCGTAAAAAGTTCCCTTTAACATCTACCATCGATTTTAATCCCTTGCTTTTATTTTACGCTTTCTTCATGTTTCCCCTTGCCCTCATCATTCATCCCATCCCTTTCCATCCATTCCATCCATTTCATTTCATCCACTCATACCCTCCACTATCCCATCCATCATCCTTTTCATCCAGTTCCGGCATTAATTCATTTTTCATTCAATCTCATTCATTTTCATTCCTTCATCAATTTCATCCATCCTTCACCATCCATTCCATTTATCAATCCATTCATTTCATCATCCTTGCATCCCATTCATTCTCCATTTCGTCCCTTCTCCTTCAGATCCATCATTGTTTTCAAATATTTTGTTCATTTATTAGTTATTATTTCCATTCATTCCATCCCCATTCATCCATCTAATCCATCATTCCATTATTTGTTTTATTTCCCTCTTGTCCCTTTTGCATTTAAAACAAAGGGGGGGATGGGTCCCTGCTTGCACCAGAACACAACAACGCCCCTAATAATGCAAAATATATACCCATATCCCCAAGACACAGCCCAACAGGGAAACGATTACAGGTGAATCAGAAACCACTTTCGATTCGCTCAAGAATTCAAACTTGATTGCAAAGTTTCTAGTCGTGTGGTACTTCATGTAGTACTTCATGTAGTACAAGCACGTGATCACCAAATATATTTTTGACAATAATAAAACATTATGTACTTTCCTATCAATAATAAGCAAATTTTGGTCTTGAAATGCTAGTCAGTTCATTATGTACATATAAAGTTATCAAATTATATAAAAATATAATAAAATCTACAGCACCATATATATATATATACTGATCTTCTGAAGAAAAAAAGAAAGTGTCAGTTGATATCGGATATAATTTAATATCTCTACATACCTGCTAAGGCCTATTGAGGAGGTTCATGCACATTCAATCATAATCACAGTTTCATGGTGACAAGTGCTCTCACTGCTACTCCACCATAGCTGGTTTTCTCTTTTAGAAAATGCTTGTTTTTTTGCTATCAGCACAAGTATTTATGGCGCAATCTTCACTTTTTCATGTTTTTTTTTTTGTAGATTATTACATGTTCTGCAACTCTTCACTCCTTTGACGTCAAAAAATTGGCTGTAAGTATTTCTTTTACTAATATGCCCTCAGTATTCAAATTGCCCAAATAAAAGCAGGTTTCCGGTATCGTTGTTGAAAATAGAACTCAATTCTATAACTGCAACAAAATAACAAGTCAAATTCCAATAAAGAACATTGCATAGTGTACAGGTAACACTGGAATGAAAGTACTGTGTTAGAAAACTGTGGTTAGAAACTTTAGATTGAAGTGTAATTTTGATTGTATCATTTGTTCCCTGATGTATCTCACGCATATTTTCTGCTTTTACTAATCATGCAATTGTATATTCTTGATTTGAAGAATCGTATTATGCACTTCCCCACATGGGTGGATCTCAAGGGACAAGACAGTGTACCTGAAACGGTACATCACGTGGTATGTAAACTTTCCTAGCTTTGATTCATTGTCAGACACTAGTTTGCACTTCCGTCTTGTTCCCTATACACCAAATCGAAATATAGTGATCAATTGAAATAACTATTGATATGCACCGACTAGCGGCTGACTAGCCTCGTGGTTCACATGGAACATAAAAGTGTTGTCACATGTATGAGTGGCTAGTCAGTCGCTAGTCAGTCGCTAGTCAGTCCAGAACAATTATAATTTTCAAATTGGTTGTCCTATTTGATTCGGTGTATTGGTTAGCTCATTACAATTCTTCTGCAGTACCCACCTGCCCTACCCTTTATTCATATCATATGAATGCAAATAAGAATTTTTCAAAGTCAGATCGTGTTACATGGGTGGTATACAGCGCCTATTCGAAAATTTGGCTTTAACTTGTTCTGTAAATAAAAATGGACACTTAGTAAGCGCAAAGTCGTGCGGAAGAGCTGCACATTAAAATTCCACATTTCATTAGTTTCCCTTGCTTGGAGGCTTTAAAAAATTACCAAAATTCCCATAATTAAGAAAGGAGACTGCTTGTCCGAGCTGCCCTACGTAATAAAGGGTGCAGAAGATAATGTTCAGCATAGTCACAATCAGTAGCGACAAAAGAGGTGTATCACAGCACTTTTTTACAGCCTCAGTAGAAATACTTTTACTGAACAACCTAATGGAAAATTATTTCATTGTTGTCAGGTTTGTCATCTGGATCCACGAACTGACACATCATGGATGAACCTGAAGAATGCTGTTCAAGTAAGAAGAGGCATCATCATTTAAAATTGTTTTCCCCCGTGAGGTTAGGGACACCACAAAAGCTTTTTGCCAATTACTGTGGGTCCTGCAGTGTTAGTACGGGCACTAAAGATTGTCGTCACCATTTATACAGGGTTATAGAATGAAGACAGACGGGGCCTACGGTTTTAAGCCTTGTCCAAGAAGACTTAAAGGTCAAACCATTTGTAGATGTAATTACAAAGGCAGCACCTTTTCCTCAGTTATTTTAAAACCCGTTATTTAGGACAGGCGAGAGTACTGCCATCCGGAGGCGTAAACCACAACCTCCCGCACAACAGATCGACGCTCTTACCAACATACAGTACCAGATAGATAAGGCAGTCAACGTGTAGGATGGGCTCGGATATCAAATAAGAACATGTGTAATAGGTAAATTACGAGCCTTAGATGAAACAACTGAAGAAGAGTGCCATACAAGCCTTTCCACAACTTCAAGTCGCGTAAAAAATGAGCCAGCTCAACTAGAAACTGTGGACAGCTGTTTCAGCCTGTATTGGGCCTCGTCAGCACAGTGTATCTAGTGAGCTGGCAATCCCAAGAAAAAGTAGTACTAGATAGATAAGGCAGTGCGCCGTGTGGGATGGGCTCGGATATCAAATAAGAACATGCGTAATAGGTAACTTACGAGCCTTAGATGAAACAACTGAAGAAGAGTGCCATACAAGCCTTTCACAACTTCAAGTCGCGTAAAAATGAGCCAGCTCAACTAGAAACTTACAGTACCGCTAACCGGATGGCAGTACTCTCGCCTCTCCTTTTTCCACTTTCATTATTTTCTTTTCCCTCCACTTCCATTCACTTCTCCTCCTCCCCCTACCCTTGTCTTCCCTTCCCTATCTTCATAGCATACTTACTAGAAGTTTTCTTTTTCGTTCATTTCTTCATTCATTTCTTTCTTTCTGCCCAGACTGATGGCATACACTATTGTGACAATATCAAGCCCGGAAGCCAAACACCAGGTAGGTGTAAATGCTCACAGAAACTAAATCTCCTTTATCAAGATTTTATAACTTAAATATGCGTGACGATTGTTTACATAAATAGCTAACTTTTGCGGAAAAGAAAACAATAGGAAATGCAGGAGAACATTGCGCATTTCTCTGCGCATACGTTTTATGCTTGTGTGTTGACAATAGCGCCATCTTGAAAAATAGTCGTGCCTTTGCATCGAAGCGAGACGAACGGTGAGCTTGCAAAGATAGAGACCTTTTTTAACGCCTTGAACAATTATGTCTCTATCATTGCAAGCTCACCGTTCGTCTCGCTTCGATGCAAAGGCACGGCTACCTAGATGGCGCAGGGAACTGTGAAGGGGACTATTCACGTGAAGTTGCAGTGGGCTCAATGCCTCAGTTACATCAAATGTTGCCTGCAAAAATGTCTTTAATTTGTTTTCTTACAGAAACGCTATCAGAAGCAGTCAAGATCTTGAAGGCGGAATACCTCAAGAAAGCCATTGATGTGCACCAAATGGACACTGCGATCATCTTCTGTCGCACAAAGATTGATTGTGATAACATAGAACAGTATTTACTGCAGCATGGTGGAGGTAAGACGGTTGGACCATTAAAAGAGCCTTAGGCCTTACCAAGGCATTTTTTAGCCTATACCCTTTTCTGTCTTTCCTAGGATGTGGGGGTGATGCTCCTGGTTGGGGCGATAAGCAGCTGTACACATATTAGCGTTTTTACGTGCATCAATTTTTTCAATCGCTTTCATGGGTTGTCTTTTTGTATTCAAGGTCAGTTTGTTGCGGTGGTTGGATGATACCACTAGGAAAAGAGGATTGAGAGGAATCTTCCAGCACAGGCATTCCAGCTCACACAATATTATTATTAATACTTACTCCACACTGTCACGTCACGCAACATAATACGACGTCACGACTGGTATTCGCAGTGTCAGAAAATTACTATGATAAATGATATAATTTGTTCTTCAGGGCCAAAGTCTATGATAAATAAGTACTCTTGTGTAGTCCTTCATGGAGATCGGTCACCGCAAGAAAGAAAGACAAATCTGCAGCTGTTTAAGGTATTTTTGTTCTTTATTACTCTTAGTAATCTCCAGGGAAATACATGCAAATACGGCAAACTAAGGAAAGAGAGGCTAATGCCTCAAACTCAAAATAAAATTTTCATATTAGTATAAATTTTGATTAAAAAAAAAGTCCAAATATTCGAGGAATTCTAATGTTGGGACAATAGAAAAGCTCTTTGCAAAGATATCTTAGTTCTGTTCATTCCTTATACTTATCGAGTGCTGATTTGGCAGATACTGTCAAGCCAAAAAGGGTGCACGTACACACTCCACCATACACCCTCTTGGACTCTCAAAAGCTGGAAGCCTCAAAGTAACTTCATTGGCTAACTGTTGATACTTTGCTTATCCTTTTTTTTAAATTTCAACAGGATAATGAGGTTCGTTTTTTGATTTGCACTGATGTGGCTGCTAGGGGAATAGACATCAAGGGAGTGCCTTATGGTATGATATTATTGTAAATTTTTTTCTGTCTCAGAACATTTCTTCTCTAATTATAAACTCATAAAGAAAAACGAGTTTTCTTAGTTTTTGTGCAAAAACGTTATTACACATATCCTAACGGTTTATCAAATGCAAGCCATGAATTAAGGCGCGATTACATAAAGCAATTTTCTCTGCAACTTGTCTCTCAACAGCGTTGCAACAAAATTTGCAAGTGTTTACATAATGCAACGGACACTCAATCATTGCCAAAAATAGAAACAAATTCTACTTTTTGCAACAATTGCTGCAACTCGTCTTGCAACATTTTAAATTTTTTTCTGTAGGTTACACACTGCAAAGTGTCCATGTAACTTGTGTCGCAACGCCTTTGCAAGACAAGTTGCAAAGAAAATTGCTCCGTGTAATCACACCTTAAGTTGGTGTGTGCCTTGGGGTGGGTACTCCCCTATATTTGCTACATGGGTATCTGCTGCCAAACAGGGTATGGTTTTCAGCGATTCTACTCTGGAACAGGGTATATGAAATCGCGCTCGCTCTGGGACAGGGTATATGAAATCACGCCCTCTCCTCTCTCGAACAGGATTTTCAGCGATCTTGATCTGGAACAGGGTATGAATTTCAGCGATTTTTACTCTGGAACATGGTCAGGGTTCAGAGGGCTCAGCCGCACATCCATACCCTAAACGGGCAAGGGTGCCCCACCCACCCGGGGTGTGTGCACTGTCAGCGAAGAGTTCCAAGAATGATTCTCTTTAAATATGCATGGAAAGAGGGGTTAGTATAGGTGCATACCATCGGCTTCTGTTAATAGCAGTTTGTGAATTTCAACTGAATGGCATTTTCTAGGTACTCTGGTGGTTCTGCCCTCCCCACAAATCAAAACATCCAAATTTTCCAATCATGTATTGAAGGTATTGAAGGTACTTAGATGGATCCAGGGATAGTGCAACCTCGTCTCAAAAACCCTGGGCTCTGTAACTTACTTTTTCTTCTGAAAGCCGTGCTGGTCTAATGATTTTATGAGTAAAATTGTTTGTAATGTTAGGTTAACCCTAATGTTTTTTTTTCCTTAGTTGTCAATGTAACCTTCCCTGATGATAAACAGAACTATGTTCACAGAATTGGTCGAGTAGGAAGAGCAGAAAGGTAAGGAAGTAAGAGTTAAAAACCTTAAAGTAAAATGTCTAAAGGTGATGCTGCAGCTTTAAAGCGTTAAATCTTTCCTTACAAGAGAAGATGAAAGTAGTAACTCCCCTTCGATTTCTTCTGGCTCACCATCTTATCTTTATATCTGCTCCTTTGTCTCCACACAATAATAGATTATAACTAAATAAAAAACCAAAAGACTTGAATCTAATTGAGCTCAAAACATTCTGAGTCTTGAAAAGGATTTGAACTTGTGCCCTGGCAATTCTGGTGCCATGCTCTAACCGGCACTTAGCTACCAAGTCTCATATGAGACATCAAGGGGGCATTAGGTGGGTTTATCGGCCTCTGATAGGAGAGATATATGTATATGAGAACGTATGAAAGATATATTTGTAGTATGGTTGTAGTGTATCAAAGTGAGCTGATCCTAACAGTATGTGAAGCAACTTATGCAGCTGCATATAGACAACTGCAAAAAGACTTGAATTACATTTTTTTCCTTTGATTTTACTTCTCAGAATGGGGCTTGCTATTTCTCTTATATCTGATGTCAAAGAAAAGGTAAACCTACAAACTGGTTATACTGGTTAATCCACAAGTCGGTGTTTTCGCTCTTTTGATAATTCTAGTTATCAGTCCACGACCACAGAAAGGAGCGAAAAAATAGGACTTATAGAATCAGCTCTATGAACTGGCACTTTTCTCTACTTTTACTTCCCCATAATCCTTTGTGTCTTTGGGGGGCAACCAGAGGGTAAAAAAACCACTTGTTTTGCTGAAGGCTGATCAGATAATGTTGAAAATACCCTTTGGAATTCAAAATTAAAATGAAGAAGTAAAAAAAACAGAAAAAGACAGAAGCTTGAAACGTTTAAGGTAAAATTTTAACTATTTTTCGTAAGTCAATACATTTTTCGTAAGACCAAAACTCTTGATGATCTGTACACGCAAAAATAACTTGGAATAAACGGATAATCAGTATTGTACAGATAAAAGCAGGTATAGTATAAATTCAATTAAGAAACCTTTTAATTTGGGACAGTTTTTTGATTGGTTACCCCAAAAAAAACGCAAGGCATTATGGGATGTGAAGTAGAGAATTAATTTGTATCGTGTGGGCCATTTGGGAATCAAAGATGGCGTAGATGGCAGCTGAATTTGGACAAAAGAACTGACCACCAACCTTAACTATGGTCAATTTAACCCAAGTATAATCCTAACAAATCTGCAGTTATTCTTTTTAAGTTGAGCTTGATAGTTTACTCTTGAATGCTTTTCCAGGTGTGGTATCACTCGTGTCCAAGCAGGGGGAAAAACTGTAACAACACACGGTTAAAAGAGCAAGGGGGATGTGCAATCTGGTATGACGAAGTCCAGGTATGTAGCCATGTATAGTGGGGAACCCCTATTTAGCGGACACCTTCAGGATCTTGTCTGGTGTGCACTTATTAATAATAAAGAGTGTCCACTGAATGTAATTTTGTTTTACAGTAAATATGATAAGATTTCGGAACTTCACAACTAACTACCCGTTTAATGAAGAGTGTCCGCTTAATAGAGGTTTGTTTTACAGAAAATATTATAAGGAAGTTTCAGGGTCTTGCAACTAGCTGTTGGTTTAAAGTGCTTCTCACCCATAACTCAATATTTCCAGTATTGATTCTACTTGAAGTAAATAGTTGAATGGTGAAATATTTTATTTACACGTTGAGATATCATTCTTGATATTTTTTTCAAAAATATCACAGATGGTATCCCATACTTTCTGCTATATTTTTGATATACTCGTATATATATTGGAAGCGGCCATAATTTTTGCAAAAGGCTGTATATTATATATATCAAATTAAGCTTTACAATATTATTTTTTAACCAAGATTCAGGTAATAGCTGCTCAGTATAGTAAGTTAAGCGAGCTGAGCAGTTTTTAACACATTGATAAGGTCGCCCTAACTATAGCCAAACTCAGTTCCTGAGTTGGACTATAGATGAATTTAAGGATACATGAGGAAAACAAATTTGCAATAGTCTTTCTATAAACCCAGAGTAAGAAAATGATGTTTTTTATAGGATGTTTTAATAAAATCCAGTAAATTTTCGTATTATTTAATAATGCCTCCTATGACATCACTATATTGAAGGGTGTCTCCTTGAGGTGAATATGGCAGTCAGGTGAGCGACATTACACCGAGTTCAGTTGTTGTGCGCAACGGCTAAATGTCTTTAGCAAATGCCATTATGTATCTAAGTTGTGAAAAAAACACCCGATCATTTCTGTTTTGATTTATGCAGTACCTTGCAGACGCAGAAGATCACCTGGGTGAGACTATCCCTGTGGTCTCTTCAGACTTAAAGGTGGAAAGTAACGAGTTTGACGGCAAGGTCGTGTATGGAGAAAAAAGAGGCAAAGGTACAAACCAATATTCTCAACTT
This sequence comes from Actinia equina, assembly GCA_011057435.1. Taxonomy (NCBI): domain Eukaryota; kingdom Metazoa; phylum Cnidaria; class Anthozoa; order Actiniaria; family Actiniidae; genus Actinia; species Actinia equina. The sequence goes on from WHPX01000005.1 coordinate 10,940, forward strand.
GCATTAACATAGATTCCAATGACACTAGAGAAAAGCGCTTGCGCATGCGTGCATTTCAGCAATTTTCTAAGAATTTTGAAGAGTTTGAGTAAGAAAATAAATGTTTGTTTTCTTCAAGTATTCAAACATTTCGCGAGTATACTTTTGTCATACCAAGATACTAGCTGTATTGACAAACACAATTATGAAAAAACTAGCATTAAAAATGTCGTCATATTTGCTTTACTCTCTTCCAGGTATGGCTTTTGAAACTCACGCATCTGAATTGGCACCATCCGTGAGAGACTTGGCTAGTCTTGAACAGAAAGCCCAATCATCATTTTTGGATTTAAAGCATCGTAAATGGATGATAAATGCATACTAAGATGGGCTATTAATGTATTACACGATGGTGAAACTGCTGCAATCGTGAGACCAATAGATATTGGTGGAATCAGATCTTGGAAAACACAATGTGCGCATGCTTGCTGGGAAAAGACGAATATTGAATACTTGAAATAGCAGATACACCTACTTGCAAGAACGTTGACATACGAAAATAGTAGTGAATTAGTGGGATAGGTATTATATTAAAAAACAAAAGAAAATCACTGAAGCTGAACTTTTTCTTTTGTCTTTTAATGTATTCCTTTCTCACTAAATCACTGTTGTAATATCGTATGACAACGTTCTTGCAAGTTGGTGTATCAGAGTAATATTATATTGCCTTCAAATAATTATTATATTTGGGACATTTTCTATGTATTTATTGTATTGACCCAAATGCCTCGACTGAAACAATTTAACAGAGTGTAACCCTAATATCTGCTATTTAAATAAGTAATGGGAAAATTGAAATAAAATATAGAAAAATATATGAATCTCCTTTTATATATGCAGTAGGCTCCAAAGTTAGAAGCTTGTAGGGCCGTGTATACTCCATATATACTCTTTATTTCAGTTACTATATTCGAATTTCTATAAAACAGACAACTCTCCTTCCTTCCTCTCCCCAGTTCCCCTCCCCTTTCTTTGCCCAGTCCTCTCTCCATTCCTCTTCTTCTCCCCAGTCCCCTCCTTTTTTCTCCCCAGTCCCTAATCCTCTTTCCTTAGGGCCGCTACGCGGGCTATATGTTAGGCTTCCTTTCACTTTATAAGAAGCTCGAATGCGCAAACCCCCCAACGATACATATGTTCAGCTAGTTTTTTTTGTGTCAAGAGAAAGCGTGACGTGAGATCAGAATTATCGGAAAAAGGGGTTTACTTTTAAATTTATCACATCGATGATAATAAACCTGCAAAGTTTCGCGGTAATGATGACGAAGATGTGAATTTTTTGGAACAGTAACTTTGCTCTTTATGGGTTTCCTAGTGTAATTTGTGATCGCTTCCCTGTGTGGCTGCCTTTGATCGGTTTACGTTACATAAGCTTAATCAGATCCGCGCTGTACATCGATAGTTCGGGATATCGTTTTCGTTACAGTTCAGACTTCGATCATCTTTAGAGCTTTTTTCTCACAAAAATGCAGAAGCGATTATGCTCATTTATATAAACATTTGCGAGCATCATACCATAGGTCAGTTGAATTTCGGATATTCTGATTAGTATACACCGATGTTGAATAACTATTGTTCTGGAAACACTAGCCTCGTGTTCTCGTGGAAACATTAGGGTGATTCAATTTAGGAGGCTTTCATTTATTAACGTATGCATGGGTTGGGGGAAACGGGGTCGGCAAAATCACACGGAGAGCTTTACAAACAAGACCTATCCCCCTCCATGGTAGAGTCAACAATTGCATAAACCCCTTTCATCACCCTGCAATAGTTCCCCACCCCTTAAACATGTGATGGCCCACCTAATCGCTTCCTCAAATTAAAGTAGCCCCTACAATTTTGCCGACACCCCTCCACCCCTGCACACCCTATGCGCTAATAAATGAAAGCGCCCTTTGTAACATTACGCGTGAAACAAATTTCGTAGTTCACAGCATGGTTTGAACTTATCTAACAACTCGATTACCAACACATCGACTATCGTATCATATAATCTTTGGCGGTTCACTCAACCTTTTTTTATTTTTATTATTATTATTTTCTCATTTCTCTTTAATTTTTAACTTGTTTGCGCTAAATAAAAATGGAATTCAAAAATAGCCAAAAAGGATTTGTATGCTTTCTTGTTCTTTCTATTTTCTATTTTCTCGTGTTCATTTTCAGTCTTCCGTGCGATCAAACAACCATTTTTTAATGTTATAATTGATTAAACAATTATAATATTCGCACGAGGCAGTTGAAAAGATAATCACCACGTTACAAAACACATGGCGATAGGTCTCGCGTATAGAGTTCCACAATTATCTGAATATTTATAAACGTTAGCTTAGCGGCCAACATAGCGAGATATCTTTGTATAAGGAAAAAAGATATAGTATATTCCAAAGAAAAATACACAGAATATCTAAACTTGTTTGTATTCAAGCAAACTGTTTATTATATTCTTTTTATAAAACAAACTTGCTTTATTTATTTATGTATATACGTATCAGTTCAAAATCGGGTTGCCGGAGGCAAAAGTTCATGATTAGCAATAAGCGATAGCTCATTAAGTAAACGGGAATCGTGGGTGAGCACATCTAAACACTAATAATCGTGGTGTATCCTCGTTTCCTATGTTTCTCCAACAATAGATATCTCAACACTAACCCCCGTGTTCTTAAAGAGAATGATGATAAGGAACACAATAAGTTATTTCAGCTAGCTATACACTTGGATCTTGGAAAGGCCGGACCTCTTATCTTATGTTATCGCTTTTCGCCTATAATTGCCTATCGCCTTTGGATCAGACAATCTTTTTTTTTTCTTTCTTTCTTTCTTTCTTTTTTTTTTTTTTTTTTTTTTTTGAAATAGGAGGGATAAAAGAAAACTATCAAACCGGCTTTATTTATAGAATGATTTTTTTCAAACGACTCTATAAGAACTGAAGCAACGCTGATAGAAATTAAGGCGGGTTTAATGTCAGTATCACATAGTTTTCTCTCTGAAAGTACTTCTGCAATGATGATCGCAAGAGATGAGTTCAGGAGAGTCTCTCTCTCTCTCTCTCTCTCTCTATATATATATATATATATATATATGTATATATATATGTATATATATATAATTATCTCTGTATTAATTTCTTAAAGTTATTATCAGAATATTTAGTTTTTATTTTATATTTCTTATGACACTATTATTCTTGATAAAGTTAGTAGCATGAGCAGTAGTTTGCTTCTGTTTATATACGGCTTTCGCGTACACAAGTTGTAAAACTTATGGAATTACTATATTTAAATAAAAATCAATCAATCAATCTCTGTATCTTTCTCTTTTTCTACATCTCTAGATAGGTCATTTATAAATCCTTCATCTCATTTGTAACAGTTTTGCAATGAAAATAGCCTTTTATTTTTGACAGTGGTTGCACGCGCGCTGAACTAGTCGACCCGGAAGTGCATACTGATCGTATCCAACAACGTGCGGTAAACTCACACAAAGCTGCTTCCCATCGCAGTAATATCTCTCGTAGAAAGGGCTCACTTCAGCAATAAACATCTTCCTCTCCTCTTCAGATGTTCTCCATGCGGAATACGCCAAATGACCGTCCCTGTCGACTTGTGCTGGGCGTCTTAGCGCGTTTTGTGATGGAATGTCGTGGCACTCTCCACGGATGATTTTCGCTCGAGTTTCTCCACCAGTCGTTAGCGAGAGACGTCTTTCAACTCTTTTTTCCTTACTTATGATTTTAACTTGGCGCCGACTAAAATTTCCCCTTCTGAAACTCTCAGCATAGTTTTCGTGAATCTGCCAGTAACATGATTTGCCAGGCGGAGCTAGCTCTCCTCTGACAAAGCATTCATGAATGGATAAATTATGACGGACTGTGTTCTTCCAGCCGGCCCGCGATTTTGTAAACTCGTTGAACGCATCCTCAATAAACTGGTAAATTTGTGCAAGGGTTGCTTTCTTGATTGGAGAGGATAGAATTGCTACGGAGATTATAGCCTTGAATGTCAGAGGTGTTGTCTTGTGCTGAAGTGGCATTCTATGTACGGAGACCACGCCATCGTCTTTCCTACGCTTCATCGTACTTTCCTTAGCGATTTTACTTTTGTCTTCCATCGCCCTTTAAATTTGAATGGCTTTCAAAGCATATACATCGAACCAGAAGATTACAACACACTGATGCAGGTTGGAACTAGTCTGATCGACATTCCTCGGATCACACACTGTAGCTTATTAACCACTCGCAGTAGCAAGAAAAGATAGCATTAATAGCTCTTCAACTTCAACACTTACAGCTTTAGTCTCGGCTTAAACTACTACTAAAAGCCCCCACAAACTGGTATCTAAGCACCTGAAAAGACCGATATAACTCCTTTCCATATTCATAAGCTAACTCCATGGGGTATCTCTAAAAACCTCGCGCTGAAAGGATCGTCTCTACTCCTGTTGAATATAATCACCAGCAGTTTTTAGACGTCTCACTGACCATATTTATTGCTTTGACTGTGCGAATCAGGTAGTTGATTGCTTTAATTCTAGAAAGATCTTAATTAAAAAGTAAACTTGTGTTCCTAGATTTAAAATAAATAAATAAAATCAATATAAAACACTAACACACGAAATTGTTATCCTGGTTTTTACAAAAAGGGTCCATTTTCAGATATATTCCAACTGAGAAACCGTTCATTAGTTTAAAGGGCGCCTGTTTGCTCAAAATAGGTAATTTCCACACTTCACTTAACTTCTTCCGCAGAAATAAAGAATCTTTAATTTCAATTCAAGTAAATTGCATTAAAATTTTAGCTGTTTACTGGATATCTTTGTTTATTGCTCTGGGCGGTTCAAGTCATTAAAGCTCGGTTTTTGTCCAATTTCAAAGAAATTGTTTTGGTTAGAATGGAACCGAGTTTGTTTGTATAGATTAATTTCGCTAACAAATGCAGATTCTAGCGAAAAATGAGAAGTTTTTTCTTAGTATAAGTACCGTTAAAATGGAATAAGTTGTACATTAATTTCCCGCCAAATTCGCTTGTAACGAAACGATAGCTGCACGGTCGAGGTTGCGGGAATTCGTGAATACGATCAACGTGTGAACACAAAATCAAGTCATGCATCCATTCTGGAAAAGTCTTACTGCGAGCAAGAAAATATACGGAAGTAAGATAGTCACACTTGCTGCGAGTTAGGTCTAGACTTAGTCAAGAATAAATCTACATTACCCAGCTACTAAACCATTCAGCTTGAATAAGAAAGCTAGAAACTAAACGCCCCGTCCGTGCAAAAAGGTTTTTAACTATAGTGACTTTTCTTTGGACGTTACTCTAGTCCTTTGTCGGAGTAAAACACCTAAGCCATTGCCAAACGCTTTTCTTTTCCTTCTGTCAAAACTCTAACCATTTCAAATTACCAAAAATCGTCTAATTCTTGTTTCTTAGCACGAAATAATATTCACATGCCGATACAATCCCACAAAAAGTGTATATCATAAGGTTCAAAATTTCGCGAAATTACCTTGTATTTTTGTTCCTTGCCAACTGGGGGCATGTCTATTATAAGTCAGTAATCACCCGCAGCTCTCACAGTAGCAAGTCAGGCTTTATTAGCCGTATTTACCTTGGACTATGTTATCAAATTACATGTACAAGTTTTGTCCGAATTTAAACATATTTTGACGGGCAAATAGTTCATCGTAGCGAATACGAAAAAAGTTTGCAACCAGAACCATCACGTTTTGAACAAGAAGAAGCTAAAAGAGCCACCCGCACACGCAAGCATAGAGATTACTAGTTAAATTTAAGCCAACCTAGCGTTAAACATACACACAAGTTTTAGTCGTCATCATTCGTATATATTGTCCCAAATTTCACCCAAAATTAAAACAGATTTTCAAAATGTTTTTGTGGCCTTCCGAAGCACGCGCATAATTCTCCAACGTGAACTAGACGCAGACCTTGTCTATAGCTGGTACCCACGTGTATTTATCCTGTCAACCACAATATATAGCTTTGGTCAGTACAAAGCCAGCTGGCATTGAAGTGTCTGTGTGTCTGTATAGATCTTGAGTGTCTGGTAATTTGTCTTGCTATAACCCCCTACTAAGCTAAGTCATTGCTACTGTCCTTTTTTGTATATCTTGAAGTAATCAATAATTGAGTTTCTTGAGGGCTCCGATTTTGCTCCAATCTTCAAGAATATTCAAAGAAGCTCAAAGAGGTTGCATTGTTTTTTAAAGTTTATCTTGCGCGCATCCCTGCCGATTCGCCTTCTTCTGGTCTTTTCCAAACACACCACTTTGGCACCGCTCACCTTTAGTTTTTTTCATTATAGACCCTTTTCGAGTTCCAATTACCGCTGTGTTTCTTGATTATAGACTCATTTGCTCGAGTTTGCGATTTTCCAGTCAAGGTCCGTCAAGTTTCAAAGTGTTTGTATCGTTGAAGTTGTGCATTCTTTACTTTACCGTTGGTATTTGCGAGTAATTAGACACTGATTCGAGGCGAAGCCTGAGTAAATGAGTCTGTAATCAAGAAACACAGAGATAATTTGGAACTCGAAAAGGGTCTATTCTCTATCGCATAAGAAACTCATGTGTGCAGTACATGTGTCCGTTCGTTTTCTATCGGGCATTTATGACTCATTATAATGTCAGTGGTAATGATGATGGTGATGATGATGATGATGATGATGATGATGATGATGATGATGATGATGATGGATCCTGGATCACCCTCTACTGTTCTCAGCAACTGATGCACGTAAGGTACTCACTAACTGGAAAGAGCCTCACTCAAAATAGAGGAAATAATGAGGAGGCGGAGAAGGAGTTGAGAGCGTGATTTTATATACCCTCCTGTTCCAGAGTATAGAATCGCTGAAACCCATACCCTGTTTGGCGGCACGTACTCGTATAGCCAATATAGGGAAGTACTCCCACCCCCCCCCCCCCCCCCCCGCCCTAACCCCACCCGAAAAATTATAAATGAATTGTTAGTGCACACTATAACTCCTGCTAATATAAACAAACTGTTTGACATGCATTTTGATTGGCTACGCTTCTAATGCGTAGTCATACTAATGATAGCCCTAGTATTTTGCCGAGTTTTTTGGGAAATTTTCAAAATCTTACCGGTTATAATGCTCTTCACCGATATGTTGCCCTAGGAACAAGTAGGTTTACTGCTCCTTTATTTTTTAAAGGTCTAAAACAAAACACATTACGCAACAAGACACGTGCTTACCACAGGCAGCCCAAATCACTCATCTAAACATCAAAATCAAAATGGCGACAAATGCGAAGGGAAACGTGAAACACCTTGTCGTGGATTCGGCTGGGTTTATTAAAAACATCGAACTCCTTACCCTTGGGGAGCGAATATACACTATAAAAGAAGTCGTACAAGAAATACGAGATGCAGCAACGAGACAGAGATTATCTGTCTTGCCGTACGAGTTGATTTTCAGACAACCTTCGACAGAGGCTATCAAAGCTGGTGAGGAGAAAATGCCTTGAAATGATTATCTGTTTTACGTGTTTCGAAAATAATCCTTGAGTTATTGAACGTCTCTTTTAGTTAAAAAGATTATGAAACCTTTAATTTTGTCTGCTTATTCGTTCTCATCGTTGAAAAACACTTTTTAAACTCAAAGCTTTCACTTGTTTTTACATGTGGTTCGTCTTCTTTCCGTCTACGTATCGTTCATCATTATGGTTTTCTCCTGGGTCCACAGATCGTTAGCCTTGTAACAGTATTAGAAACGAGAATTAATTGATGAATGGGATGAATGATTTTGGCAAGCTTTAAAATTCCTAGTTCGCATTTTACTATGAGGGAAATTATAAATACATGTAGTATATACCCGTAGAATGTATATGCATTTTATTTAAAGATCCAGGATGATTATATTTTGAAAGAACTAGCTGTTTCTTAGAAAGCCAAAATGTATACCTCTCTTTTGAGATTTAACCTCAATCTTTATTTGTATTCTTTCAACTCAAAAGGGCATTAATAGACCGATGCAAGGTTAATGGACGCCATGCATCTTTCCGGGTATTTTTGGCTACTTATGGAACTTCAGGTCTTTAAAATACGATCTTAAAGTCCAAAGATTGGGAAACCGCTTGTCATTATCGCAATAACCAAAGCAACAGCGAGCATTTTTTGGCAAAATGATGCGTCCGCCATGCATTGGCCGTGCACTCACCCCAATGCTTTTGCACTCCCGGCAAGATGGCAACCATTAACCTTGGATCGGTCTATTGGCTAGTCAGCTCATCTCCACTGGTAAAAATAAAGTCAAGACTGGATATATAAACTTACTGGAACCTTATAATAATTACTACACTTAGTTCCAGTCTGACCTTTTTTGAACTGCCCCTTTCCCAGGCGGCAGAGGCTCCTTTTTTCTCCTTTGTTTTTGGGGAGAGGAGATAAATAAAGAAGCCCTGATTCATTAAATAAAATTGTTTGATCTAACCTCCATCCACCTTGTGGACAAAAAAAAGTTTCAAAACCATTTTTTCAATTGAACACCTCACATGTATGATAACCGCAATGTCAGTTGGGGTCAGATTCTCATTTTCCTCGCAAATGCTGATCCAGTAAGAGAAAAAGAAAAGCACACTCTGTCAGAAGGGAACTGCCCCTCACCCCTAACTCAATATTTTCAGTACTGATTCTACATGTGAAGTAAATAGTTGAATGGTAAAATATTTTTGATGTGATTGACATGTCTTTGAAATATGAAGGGTTATACTTCCAATATCCTGTTAATGACTGTGATGCCAGGGAAGGCTTCATTATACATGTACATACATTAATTGGGCCAACCTTGTGGCTCAGCTGGTGTAGAGCATTCTTGAGTAGTAGGGGACATAGGTTCATGACCCATCATTTTTTCACTGATTCACACCAAGGGCAATCCTCAGACTTATATCATAGGGCTTCTTTAGCAATATAATTGAATAACCTAAACATAGAAAGACTAAAAATGTTCATCGTTTGCTTTGATACAGTGACTGACTTTGCCAAGCTCACAGGAGATTTTAAGGTATTATCAGCAGTTGATCTAAAAGTCTTGGCCCTCGCTTATCAACTAGAGAAAGAATTCTGTGGCATAGAGCACTTGAAAACCAAACCAACTCAACAGGTAAAGAAGGAAATATTATTTCAATAGATAATTGATAATAGCCAGTGGCTAACAGAACTATGGCCTTCCAAGATTGAATAGAAATGGTCCATTATTGAATTCGAACAATACTGTTGTGTTGCTTGATTATAGACCTATTTTTACTCAGGGTTATACTCATTTCAGCTTCAAAATATTTACAAATACCGTTGTTCCTCTATTCAGCCACAAGCCTCTAATAAGCCTCTCCTTCTAATAAGCTCCCCCCCCCCCCCACTAAGGGGGGTTGTGGTCTTTTTCCCTTGGCAGGCCTTTGAAAACTATTTCACCTGTAGAGATTATAAGAATAGATATGAATTATGAACGACCAGGAAAATTCATATAGCCCCCAGCCTCTAAAAGCCTCTTTTCTAATTAGCCCCCATTTAAGAAAAAATACAACAGAATAAGCCCCCAAGGGGCTTAAATTTGAATGTACAACTCCATCAATACAAAACACTTTGAAATTTCGCGGCATTCCACTGCACATATTAATATTGTACACAATATCAAGGCTAAACCTGAGCAACACATAACTTGAAACTGGAGTATCTAAAATGATATTTTTGAAGGGAGGAAAATTAAAGAAAAACCCTCAGAGCAAAGGAGAGAAACAATAAGCAACTCTACTCATAAATTTACTTATCATATCTTACTGGTCTCATTTTTATAGCTCACTGTTTTGTTTTGTCTATAGGTTCAGGTATCTAAAGGTCAGAACTTACACAAAATTCCAGGATTTTACACAGAAAAGGTAGCACCTGCATGGCAGGTTGCATTATTTTATTTAAATTATTGGAATTTTTTTACATACAATCATCTCCAATCTGTATGGAGGCTTTGCACAATCTCGTGTTGGAAGCCAAAACAGGAGATTAAACAAGAGAGTCTTTTCCCTTGGAAACTGATTTAATTCATTTGTTCCAGCCTTCTGACATGGCTGAGACCATGTGATGGTGCAAAGACTCAATTCTCTATGTAAACTATAGGCCTCAAGCATGATGACATTTTATACCTACCCCTTCAGAATCCCTTTTGGTAGCTTTATTGTATTGCTAATCATCCCTATTGTTTTAGTATTCTCAAAGGAGTTCTTACTCTATAGGGATTGTAGTAGTTTTGTATTAGATGACATTAGGGTTAGGGTCTATTTAAAAGCCCATATAAATTTGGATGCAAATATAACGCAGCTGTATATTATAAATCAAATAATGTTTATGAGTGCAACCTCCTTTTCTAACATTCTTGAAAGTTGGATTGAGAAAATTCATTCTCTACTATCACATCCCCATAATGCCTTGCACATTTGGAGGGCAACCAATCAAAACAACTGTCCCAAATTGAAAGGTTTCTTAATTGAATTTATACTATACCTGCTTTTATCTGTACAATACTTATTATCAGTTTAATATTCCAAGTCATTTTTTCATATACAGATCATCAAGAGTTTTGGTGTTACAGAAAATGTATTGACTTACCAAAAAAAAGTTTTAAAATTTATCTTAAACGTCTTCAAGCTTCTATCTTTTTCCGTTTTATACTCCATTTTATTTTTGGACACTAAACAAGGTATTGTCAAAGTAATGATGAAAAGGTAAATTATACACCGTGAAAAGATGAAAAAACTTACTGACGTTTCGGACGCTAGTCCTTCGTCGGAGTAAAAGAGAAAGAAGTGGTAGAAAGGAGTGTATATATGATAGAATAAGACAAAAGAAACCAATGAGAGCAAGGTAGGCAAGGAAACAAAAACAAACAATCAAAAGACAAAAGGAAAGGTTAGTTGAAAATAAAGCGTTCATTAATCCCGTTGGGACTAAGAGTGCCCAATAGGTGAATAAGCCGCATTTCTTTGGTCTTGCGACAATCATTGTTGCCGTTAAGCAGAGAAAGACCGAAAACAATGAAGTCAGAAAGAGAATGGTTAGTTAGATTAAAATGGCGGGAAACTGGTTTGGTAGGATCGTTATTGCGAATATCATAAAGATGATTGCAAATGCGATCACCAAGACGGCGGCCAGTCTCACCCACATATAAAAGATTACAGCGGGTACATTTAATACAATATACAACATTAGAAGTGGTACAAACAAAATGGTCAGTGATATTAACAGTAGATTTGGGACCGACAACAGAAGTGTGAGAGGCTATGTGAGGACAAGTATAACAACGTTTACGAGAACAGCGAAAAGTACCAGGTTCTTTGTTAGAGGGAAGAACTCCCTTGACCAAGAAAGAACGGAGATTACGATCACGTTTATAGGAAAAGAGAGGGCGGAGAGGAGGTGTTGAAAATAGCAGAAGTGCGGGTATCAGAGTCAAGCAGAGAAAAGTTTCGGTTAACAATGGGCTTAATGGAAATGTTAATAGGATGATACGTAAGAGTGAAAGGAATGCGGTCATTAGAGGGACGAGTGTGAGATGTGAGAGCGGTGGTGCGATCAATAGTAGAAACTTTACGAATAGCGCGATCAATAACATGAGCAGGATAATTACGCTTAAGGAATTAGGAACGCATCTCAGAACATTTAACAGAAAAATCAAGATTATCACTACACAGACGACGAAGACGAAGAAATTGCGAGAACGGAATAGCGTTAAGAGTGTGCTTAGGATGAGAAGACGAGTAGAGTAAATAAGAATGAGAGTCAGTAGGTTTGTAATGGACACTAGTGCTAAGACGGTCGTCATTAACACTAAGCAAGATGTCAAGGAAAGTGACTGATGTTTCACTGACCTCCCACGTAAAGTATAAGGCAGGGTGAAAAGAGTTAACAAAAGAGATGAAAGAATCTAAGTCATTACGCGAACAAGAAGTAGCACCAATACAATCATCAATATACCGTCCAAAAAACTCAGGTTTAGGTCCAGTATATTGTTGAAAAACAAGGTTTTCGATATAACCAACAAACAAATTGGCATAACTAGGGCCCATCTTAGTACCCATAGCAACACTGTTTATTTGCCGATAATACCGATCACCGAAAGAAAAACAATTAAGAGTAAGAACAAGTTCAGCTAAGCGTAACAAAGTGGGAGTGCTGGGCTCGAGGACAGGACGAAGATCGAAAAAATGCTGAAGAGCACGAAGGCCATCATCATTAGGAATAACAGTATACAAAGATTTGACATCCATAGTAAACAAAAGCTTAGAAGAGTTATCAGGAAAGCGAAAATCATTAAAAATACTAAGAGCGTGATTAGTATCCTTAATATAAGTAGGTAAAGACTGAACAATAGGCAACATGAGAGAATCTAGATAGCTAGAGATGAGTTCGGTAGGACAACTACAAGCAGAAACAATAGGACGACCAGGGTTGTTAGCTTTGTGAATCTTAGGAAGAAAATAGACGTGAGAAGTACGAGGAGTAATAACAAAGAGGTTTTTAGCAGTGGAAGGTAAAGAGCCATCAGAAATGAAAGAGTTAACAGTGTCTTTAACTAATTTTTGATTGTCAGGGGTAAGATCCTTATCCACTTCACAATAAAAATTAGTATCAGAGAGTTGACGTAAAGCTTCCTGTTCATACAGGTCAGAACGCCAGACAACAACTGCACCGCCTTTGTCAGCGGGCTTAATAACAATGTCAGAACGATTGCGTAATTGACGTAAAGCTAACCACTCGTCCTTAGAAAGATTAGAGTAACTGAGTTTACGGTTAAGATTGAGGTTAGAAATATCACGGCGACACTTATTGACAAAAAGATCAAGAGAAGAAAATTGTCCCTCGGGAGAAGGTATTGTCAACATTGTCTTATCAGCCTTCAGCAAAAATAAGTGGGTGTCTACCCTCTGGTTGCCCCCAGACACAAAGTATTATAGGGATGTGAAAGTAGAGAATGTTAAGTTAACTTGACTGGGTTTTGCTTGTGGTGTACCTTCAAAGTTTGATTGGAAAAGGCATCGCTGCCAATAAGCTAATTTCAAGCAAATAATTTTGACAAGCCTAGAGATAGATTCAAGTTTCACATGATATAAAATTTATCATGATCAGATTTACCATAGCAACGCTGACATCGTGTCATTTTTTTTTATACATCCCATTTCATTTAAGTCAGACATTTTCTCCAAAAAATGTGGTAACAAAGTAATTGATTCCAAAGCTTTTAAAAAAATCATTATCAGACTAATAACTATTTCCTAACCTACTTGTATTCAATAGAATGACTCTAGTACTCCTTTAAATAATGATGCCGAAATGTCAGAATCCCAAGCAGTAGAGGATGATGCTGAGGGTGATGATGATGATCCAGTTGGAAGTGACAGTGGTAAAACACTTGAGGATGAAATAGAAGAAATTTCTACACTTCCTGGTTGTAGTATATCTGAACAGCAGCAACAGTTAGGGTTGTCCTCAACAGCTGGTAATGTGACAGAAGTGTCCAGGAATTTACCACAGTAAGTCTTTTCTCAGCCCCCATTTTATTATTTTTTGTTTCCTATTTCTTAGTGAGCTGGATTTTATGATCTTAAAGACTCAATCTGTTAATCAACTAGAAGTTGATAATGCTGTAAAAGAACTCCAAGGTAAATTAATGATTGCCATTGGCTCTTATCTGACATTTTATTTCTTAAGGGACTCAGAGAGAAGCCCCAGCACCTCAGGGGAAAACCTGCAAGTCATTCCTTCCAACCAACATGCAGCTGTTGCACCAGAAGCAATGGATGTCCAAGAAGTAAATAACCAAGCTGATGACTTAGGGGAAGATGAGGGTTTTGTTGAAGAAGATGAAGAGGGTTGGATAACACCAGAAAACATCCGAGCAATACAAGATGAAATGGGCCACAATAGACTAGATGCTGTACCAGCCAATGTAGAAGTGGGATGTTTAACTACAGATTTTTCAATGCAGGTACGCCGTAGGTACATGTACTTCAAGCACTCCATAATTTTTAAAGACCCCTTATAGCATACATGTATTAGTACTAACAATGCAAGCTTATTTTGAAGGACAATGCTGTACGATAAAATTTTGTCACCCCAAGAATATGGAGTTTGTATCATTTAAGTGTTCATTGATGTTGTTTCAATAGGCCCTTTACAGCTCAATCACATGCTGATTACAGTAATTTACAGAGAGCAAATGAATGAACATTTTGATTCCCATGGGTGAAATTTATTGAAAAGCAAACACACTTTTTACAACCTGATTTGAGAGATCGTACTGTATTAAAACGGCATTTCATAACACACTGCTTACATGTACACAACACAAATTTTGCTCTCCATTACAGACAAGTGACTGTTAACTACTAAGGGTCCATTGAATGTTGTTGCCTGTTGCCTAGATGACTAAGTACAGCGATTTACTGATGCAGCGTGTTGTTTATTGGAAGCACCTACAGTGTAGAATGTAATTGTGATTCTTGTAATTGTTTGTTCTTTCATAGAATGTTCTGATACAAATGGGACTGCATGTTGTATCTGTGGATGGAATGCTCATACGGGAAGCAAGAAGTTACGTACTCAAGTGTCATGCTTGTTTTAGGTGGGATATCAATTACCTTTTCTTAGACACACAACGTAAAGCTTAATTGTGTTTTAGGATGCTTTTACATTTATCATACTCTTACTGGAAGGTTGTTCTACATGTATTCTGTTCTATTCTGTTCTATTCTATTCTGTTCCTATTCTATTCCATTCTATTTTGTTCTATTCTGTTCTATTCTGTTCCTATTCTATTCTATTCTGTTCCTATTCTATTCTTTTCTGTTCTATTCTGTTCTATTCTATTCTATTCTGTTCCTATTCTATTCTGTTCTATTCTATTCTATTCTGTTCCTATTCTATTCTGTTCTATTCTGTTCCTATTCTACTCTATTCTATTCTACTCTATTCTGTTCCTATTCTATTCCATTCCATTCTGTTCTATTCTGTTCTATTCTATTCTATTATTCCCAAACATTACTCCTTCATCACCATTAATGTTATAATTGGAATATTAGTTGTCACTAGGCCTGCAATTTTTAAGGTTAACACTATACATGTACCTGCATCTGCATCTGCATACCTTTTCTAAGCACTTGCTCAAGGGGTCAAAAAGTGGGACCATGGGCTGTAAAAATTGGTATATTTTAATTGTATTTTTCTTACTGAGCACAATTTTCATTTAATATCCAAGAAAAAGTAATCTAAGCTAATAAATTCCAAATCAAAAATATTCTTGGTTTCAACCTGACCTCATCAAAAAACTAAAATCCAAAGTATCCACCCCACAAAACTTTTTGTCAAATATTTTGTATTTTCAAAGCATTAGAAATGGGAAATTGAATTGAAATAAAAAGGTTATTAGTGCTCAATCATATTATGCAATATACATTATTGTCTATATTATTATCCTCATATGACGTACTCTTGATCATTATTGTTACAGAGTTACGCATCAGCTACAAAAGGTGTTCTGTCCTTGGTGTGGAAATAAAACATTAAAGCGTGTTACTATGACGATAGATGAAATGGTGTCACACATTATAACATGTCAAATAGAAAAAGACCCTTCAATATCAGAGGCAAAAAGGTAAGTTACTACAACCTATAATTGTATTAATTTTTATTATTTATATAGATAATAGAATAAACAACTACTGTTACAGTATGTTGGTAGAAAGTGTATACTGTACTGTATGTTACAATGTGTATTTCCAGAAATCATCCATACCCAGCCCACAGAGGAATCTGGAATTTCCAAGGCATAGGGGGGTCAGAGAAATAACAAAAATAACAGAGTTTGTATGGAAGAAAATTGTAATTTCCATGGGGGTAGGGGGGTGTCTTAAAAAATTCCTCAGTGAGGGGGGTATGGATAATTTTTGGAACTACACAATTTAAAGTATGTGACACAGAAAATGTTATAAAACGTTTTTAAATGTTTTAAAGCAGTAGAATATGCAAGCCAGGGTTCAAACTGACTGCATGGCCATCGTTTGCTGCCAGCAATGTTTCTTCATTAAAGCATATTCAGAAAATAACACTTGTATTTTTCTTTACAGCATCCCTTGCCACTCCCCCAAGGGGGTAGATTTGCCGACAATCCAGTCCTTGTTGAAGATCAGCCGGGAGGTCAACGCCGACTTCCATCGAAACGAGACAAAGTTGACGCCATGGATCCTGATTTTGTGGCACGGTCCTCCCCATTCTCAAGTCATGATGTCAACAGCCGAGCCGTTCAGCATGGCTTTCATGTAAAAGAAAGAAATTGGAACAGACGAAACCCAAATGAGGTGGTGAAGAATTCTAGACGAAGTAAAAAGAAGTGAAATCTTCATCAATAATATGGCTATTGATTATTAGTTCCTCATCAGAGACAAATGTTTTTCTAGGTACTAGACCTCCCATTTTAGCCATTCAGATCACTGGAACCCAGTTTCCCAGCACTTGCCACATATCGGTATTTCCTTTAATTAGCATAAGAATGAATGGCGGCAGGCAGGAGAAAGGGTTCTTATATGTGATGCCCACACAGCATTAAATTTGTTTTCCATCACCTAAGTTTCAAGTTGGGTTACCTGTGGTGCATTCGTTTGAGATGTTGGGCTGCCTGTGGATATAAGAGTTCTGCTTGGTTAACAAAAAAATAAACTTTCTAACCTACAGCCTTGCATACATAATCTTAAAGTTAAGAAATTTTGTCCATCATTCCAAATGGGTCACTCAATGCTACCTCAAAACCTTGTTCATAATCAACTATTTTACTCACACTTCATGTCCCATTTTTAACTTTCATTAGATTTTTTATTAGGTTTTAGACCTGATAAAACAAGATCTACGAGTTTATTGAACGGCTTCAAAAATGCATGAATACTTAATGAGCATTTAGAGTCCTTATTTGTGACAGGCTTTTGCACTCATTTAGTCCTTTATGAAGATATCCATGTTGAGCTATTATTATTATCAGGTATTGAATAGCATGCACGTGATGGAATAATTTTACTTTATTGGCTCAAATGCTCATTAATTATTCATGAATTCAGTATTAAAGAGCCATTTCATTAGGGGTATCTCCTTTCAGTGCAGTTGTCATTTCTTTTAGTGTCTTTTTTCGTGAGTGTGTTATTCGTGGGAAGATACAGTACGAAAATTAAGGTGTTAATTAAGAAACTTTCTTGGTCATAACGGCACACATTTGACAACAAACATTGAACCAATCAGATCCGCGAGAATTATCCAACCAAAATGCTTGAACACGGTATGGGACTGTCTGTACTTTTCACAATCATACAAAATTTCCCTCTAATATTACTTATATATATATATTGATTATTTTATTTTATTTTTAAAGATCAGGTTGATCAAATATAACTGGTACTAGTGACTTTTTAAATTATAAAAAACCTCTTGACTCTTGCATAAAACTTTGTCCTGTTGAGGGTGTCTCCTCAAGACTATTGGGCGTGGCTCAACATGTCATTGCGGACTGAGTGTCCTTTGTCGGGATACGTAATATTGATTTTTCCATTATTTTTACTTCTCGTTTTCTTCTCATTGGCTTGGTTAGTCTCTTGTTTTTCTAGTGAAAAAGTTAACTAAGGAAAGTGCGAAAGTTTAGTAGGTCTTCGGTCTACCGAGGTCTTCCTAAGTTGTGCAATTTCTTACAATTTCTTTAACGGATATATATATACGATATTAAGGCATCGCTCTTTCTATGGGTAGTACCATTGACTTTATCACGCGGCAGCTATGTAAACTGGAACAATAGATTCCACCACGCGTGGCCTTGCATTTAAGCACTTCTGTATGATGATTTTTCGATTAATTTTAGCGACAGTTCTTCACAGTTCCCTACGCCATCTTGAAATGTGGCCGTTCCTTTGCATCGAAGCGAGACGAATGGTGAGATTGGAATGAAAGAGACGTGAATAATTGTCCAAGGTGTCAAAGAAATGTCTCTACCATTGCAAGTTCACCGTTCGTCTCGCTTCAACGCAAAGCCATGACTACCTTTCAAGATGGCGCAGGCAACTGTGAAAGTAGACTATTGTGTAGTATTAAAGTATAAGGTCTACTGATAGACATTGACAACGAAAGGCACAACGAGCATAGCCAAGCTCAAAGCAAAACAAGAATGCGCGCTGTGTCCAGCACCGTCAGCCACTGACAACCTCAGTCTCTTCGTCTTGTACTTATTCGCGTGAAACGTAAGATTTTTACCAGCTTCGTACAGAACTGAACTAAGATCAAGATCATGAGTCTTTATTTCCTTGGTTTTCTTCACCAGTGTGAAGTTGACAAACGTGCTGACGTTACCGTAGACTTTGATGATCTTTCTTGAGTTTTTATATCCATGCTTCCTTGCTTTGACCACATATGTCCCCTCCGTGACAAGCCTCCAGAAATCCCCATCTTTCCAAGTCTTGATTTTCTTGGTACGATCTCCAACGATTATCTTTGCACCTGGAATAGGATTGCCATCTTCGTCCATCACGATGCCCCTTATTCCCATGGTGTGCACCAAATCGATATACGTGAGAAGAGCCCTTCGATTTGCGTACCAGTACGCCCTCATGTAACGAGCTGGAGGGAATTTACAACATCCAAGCTCGAGTGTAATTTCGAAGCAGTTACTGAAAAATATAGAATAAACAGATAAGAATAATTGCTCTAAGAACGCTGAAGGCGAGGGTGGTGGCAGAGTGGAGCGGATTGGCCGAAAAGACGTTTCCGATGGACCCAATTTGAAATTTGAAAAAGACTTTTGCAGCTATCAGGCATTGCGCATCCTTTGGAAATGCTTGGTCACGGCACGGTATCGGCACAGTACGCCCGTACACTCATATTAAATTTACTTTACTTAGCAACACCAAATTACATGTCCTTAACCAAAGTATTAGATATTACTAGGATGTCGCATAGAAACCTTAGAAAGCGCCGTAGGCTAGACTAACCTGAAGTAATAGTTATAATCCTGCATCCCTCCCGATATCGGGTACCACGCGGCACCATTTGTGATTCCATCCTTAAAATTCTCAGTATGATGTATCGAGCACTTTGGCACGCCTTTGTGCATCGTAGGATGTTCATACGAGTAGGCTTTAGACATCTTTACAAACACGTCATCATCCGGTGAACCGTAATAAACGCGCACGGTCGACATCTTAAGCTCCGGGGGAATGTTGTCGTATGGGTAATTTGCGACTAGAGTGCCTCCATGGAGGTTCGCCGACAGAACAAACGGCTCTGATTTGATCCAGTTCATGACAGCTTTGGTTTCAGGTTGTAAGGGGTTCAGTCGCTCGTCATAAGGATCTGGAAAATTCCGGTTTAAATCCACGCCATTTGAATTGAACCGCCCTATGACGCTAGTGCAGTCGCCTTCAGTAGCACTGTCCCATCCGTCGGGGTTCATACTCGGTAGCACATGTATTCTTGTGGTATCTAACATTTGAGTGATGCCCGGTAACCTTCCATAGCCCTCACACAGATGTTCTGCTAAAAGTAGCAGCAGCTCGCGTCCAACGACTTCGTTTCCATGCATATTTCCTATGTACTTAAATTCCGGTTTACCAGCAATGTGTTTGCCTGGATTTTTGGTGATTTCGAGGACATGAAGCTTTTTTCCTTGGTATGTCTTGCCTATAGAATACAGACGCGTTATGTTGGGAAACTTAGAAGCAAGGGCATCTAATATAGCATCCATCTCCGTGTTGTTATGGTGGACAAATTTGATGGGCAAAACCGACTCTGATTGCACCTTGACTGTACACAAAGGAAGGAAATAAAAGACCAAGATCGTGAAGACAACGCCATGCCATTGGTTAGCTTCCATCTCTGAAGCCAATTTCTTTCTCTTGGCTCTCGCACTGTAGCTCTGTTTAAAAAAGAAAAATTCAAATTAGAGTCTAGTATTGTGTGAAAACAAGAGAGAATGAGCACTCTTTGATGTTATTTTTAGGATCTTTCATGCTATTTTTAGAATCAATCATTTGATCGTATATTTTTCTGAAAGCGCATACTGAGTATAAATACATAAGATCAACATCAGATACCATAGGAAAACAAAGGCGCGCGCGAAAAAAAATGTTCTAGTCCATTTTTTACTGATCTTTTTGCTCTTTAGCATTGCCGAGGATATTATCTTGATCTGGTATTTAAAAAAAAAATTAATTATTTGATTCTTCCGATTTTATTTTCACCATCCACTTTCATCTAAATTAGGCTCCTGTGGTATCACACAGTGCTTATGATGGTTTCAAGCATGAATACCAGAGATTCCTTCTCTTAGTTCATTTTCTCTTTGAGAACATAATTACGCATCATTCAACGTTCCAAAGTACCGAACTGGCATTTGGCAAGTACCACTTAAAACTGTGGGCTGAATTCAAATATTAGGCTAAAAAGAATAGATTAGAGTAGTAGAATTAGCAGAGCATATTTAGCATGAAAACAACAACAGTACAGACTCTCAGTGCCGTGACCGTAACGGCGCCGTGCTTGATTGTTCTGATTGGGTTAATTTTGCGCACTCACTGTCACGGTTTGGTTCAATGGTTGAACCGATCTTCAATGCCGTACCGTGACCGTGTGCGTCTTGTTTTTCAGTCACGAGAACTGCTCTAGTAGTGCGGTTTCCAAATTATATTAAATATCATAAGGAATTTAAAACGCGCGCGCATTTCTCTGTACTGTGATATAAACATAGAGAAACAAGCTAAGGAACAGTGTCTATCTTGCTTCTCGAGTGCTCTATAGCTCCCAAAGTACTTATATCACAGTACAGAGAGATAAGCAGCCGTTTTATATTGCTTTTATAACATGTTTTTGAACGATTTTGCGCGAGCATGTCTCTGTTATAAACACGGTAGCCAGTCAATCAGGGCGCGCCTTATAACTCAAATATTTTATGAATGAGTATTAAAAAGAAACTTCATAGAATTCAACTGTATGTTATGACTAGGGAAGAAGAGCGCATCTATAAACAGCTACATATGTTATTTGTGAAATTCTTTATCAATAAGCTATTTGAGATATCCCATCTTCCATACGTCTTTAATTCGGGCAGTCCCATTTGTTTGCGTGTAAAAAATACAATGCACATTTTATAACATCTGTTACACACATGTAACTAGATTAAATGCTCTGTGTGTGTTTTCTCTCTCTCTCTCTAGCTTTGCCTGCGCCTCATATATTATTACTGTTAAGCAAAGCGACGTTTACAAGTTGTCTAGTAAAATTGTGCGATAGCAGAGATAACTTTATCAGGCCCATAAATGGATTTGTTTTTATCGTTTAAGTATAATGGGACATAATGTCTAAAAAAAGAGAAATATCTCAATATGGGATCAGAGCGATTTGATTATAGCAACATCGAGATAACTGAATATGATAATAAAAAATTGAATCTTTCTCTTTCATCTTTCGTTTTTTTCATTCATTATAAAAAGGCATCACGAATCTTACATAGTAGCCACGAATGAAAAATGCAATTCTGGATCAGTAATAGCAGTTGTCAGCCGGACTTTACTCCCATGAGCTGTTTCCCATTGTTTACCAATAAACCAGTCTCCTCGAACATACTTCACTGCATGCATCACACACATGAGATATACCCCGTACAGTAGACGCTAGCTCCCAATACTATGCATGCCTGGGGAATATATCGGTAAAAGCTTTGAAGGTGATACTGTTCGGCTAAACCTGACAAGATATTAGGGTAGCACAGATCATGATACCGATATGACAAGAAAACCTGAAGAAAACCTTTCTATTTCGGTGGAAATAATTAATTAAACTCGTAAACTGATTCAAAGGTCGTCCGCCCTGGTGAAGAAAAACTGGCGCGCGCCCAGTAAGAGTTGATGATGTGAAAACCCGAACTGGGCCGGAACCAATACGTTGAGTCAATATATGTCACTCACCCCACGTGTATTGAACTATAAGGTAGTTATATTTTCTGGGGGGGAAATGTGCGCTCTTCAAATCATATGAAAATAGTGGCGAATTCCAAATTTTATCCTTGAAATTTCCATACCATGGAAATGTGTTCAAAAGGTTGGATGTCTGACTTGCAGCGTATCTTATTTTCGCCATCATATTTGCATCATGGTTATGCATAAAAATACTAGTAAATGGTCTGGGTTGATTTTTTTTAACGCATTGCAATATTTTTACCGCTGCGCACAGCACGTATGTAAAGGTCACGTTGAGTTTTGTCAACAACAAGATCACTAATTGTCTTGATGAAATTTGATTTATAAGTCGTGGTTAAAAAATAATCTACTAGAATATTTCACTGCGTTCTTCGTCTGTTTCTCAATCTAATCGCCACAGCCGCATTGAAGCTTATACCGAGCTTAAAGAGTGAGAAAGATTTTCATGACTTACCAATTCCAATAGGTGTAAGATCATAGAACAACTCTAAGAACTGACTTTAAGAACTCAAAGTCGCGAAAAGAGTTGGTTGTAGTCTGGAGTCGCGTAGCCAGCCGAGTTGAATATGATTACGTTATGATTGACGCACCGGATGCTAAAGAACTTAGAGGATTAGCGATTGGATCAAAGTATCACGTGATGGGGATTTTCGGCACTCTTTTGTCATATGATCTTGTAAAAGCCACACAGATACTTCATAGTTACAGAGAACCTGCACCCAACTGTTAGGTTGTTCAATAGGTGCGACATGGTGAAGCTTACTCTTCCTCGCATCCGTTTTTAGTGTTGGTCGACCGACACTAAAAACGGATGCGAGGGAGACTAAGTGAAGCTAGAGTCAACGTAAAAGTTAAGACCTAAAACTTTATGCACTTCTGATCAACATATCTACATATCATCATCATGCATACCTCAAGAAACTTATCACCTCATTTTGTTACTAAGAACTTAACAGACCCTTAACACGATTCAATGTGATTAGGAAATTCCATTATCTCGAAATACCTTTACAGTTATCAGACCAAAAATGGTTTCAGATTTCAGTTAGTCGACGCCGGAAACCGCCTCTCGATTTTAAGTTTTTGGTAAACTTCTTGTTAGGCTTACCGACGATTTTATCTTTGAAAGACTGATAAGTTTATCAAAATCCCTTCACAAAAACTTATTATTAAAGTGTCTAAAAAGCGGCAAATAATAATAAAACAAAAAGACAAAGGAAAAAGGGATAAAGTATAGGAATGGAAGAGGAAAGGCAAAGAAAAAAAAAGATATCGAGAAAAGAAAATATGAAGAAAATCGGAATGGAAAATTCAGTCGATTGGAAAGGATAAGCCATTTGGACGAGAAAAAGAGCGCAAAGGAACAAAGGGAAAGAGGTAGCAAGCGAAAGAAAACGGAAGCACAAGCTTGAAAGAGTCAAATTTTCTTCGCGGTTAGCGCACCAGGCTAGCTAGAACGTGCTGATTTTTCTAGGGCGACATTCCAGTTATATCATGCTGTCAGAAACCTGACTCTACTTTGCATTAACATCAGTGCTAATTTTACTATTAAAATCATAGTTTTATTAGCGTTGTTTGACATTTAGGGTAGTTTTTGCTTGACAGTTTATAGAGTTTATGTCATTTACAAGTTTATGTTTTATAAACTTCATGAATGACGTTCTTTTTCCCCTTATCATTCCAATGCAGTTGTATTAAAAAGTTCAGAATATCGGTTTCATTCATATTTTAGTGTTATACCAAGTGTGTTTGCACAATAAATACACGATATACGATAAACGGGATAAACACATTAGTTTAGGTGTTGCATGCCCGGCCAAGTCGACATAGGCTTTCATTTATCGATAATTTTGAATATTAAAAAATGCTTGCTTCAGAATTAGTTACCTTAACTGGAGTTAATCCATGACATTTATTGGAGCGACTATCTCTTCCTTTGTCCCGCTCTTTCGCTTGAGCGATCCGTTTTCCGCTTCAGGTGACCCACTTCATGACCTGACAGCCAAACAAACTGGTCCTAATATAACCTTGAAAATCTCCGCAAGATCAACTTTACTGCGGACTTAGCGACCAGCTAGAATCTTAAACAACCCAACCTTAAATTTTTTCCCTCTTTCCAAGTCTGTATTTTTGATAACTGGAAAAAGAAGTGTAGGCTTTGCTGTCTGAATGAGATAATTTTGCAGGTTAATAGATTAAAATAAACACCCTGTAACGTTTTTTGCCTTGTCTACACAAAGTGACACCTGTTGCTGAGTGCTATGGTGGGATACCACTGACAAAAACAGCCGGCTTGCGGGCTCGATTCTATCACCATAACAACAGAAATTAAACGATATTTAATTCAAAAACTTGCCAATGGAAAGATTGCAAAGAAATTTTTCGAATATTCAATGCAATAAGAATTAAACCCGAAATAGACGGTTATGCCGTTGGATTGTCTATGAGATACAATATTGTATTCTAAATTCTAAAAATATGCCAATCAAAAAGAATTATAAAATTGAATTTTATTAGGAAGGTTAGTACAAATATTCGGGCTTCCTGTGTTCTGGCGCGCGCTTATCCTCAAACAGAAAAATGGCGCGAAATTGAAAATCCATTACGTCATTCTTCAAAACAAAACGGCCATGACAACGGTCGACGAAAACTGGAAATTTTACGGTTTAAAAAAACTGCTAAAATGTCTTGCAAATTCAATTTTCTTACTGTCAGAACGCACTTTAGATACTTAACATATCTAGAGAAGTGAATATTTAAAAAAATCGAGAAAAAACTGACGTGAACTTGGCAAGTCTCAGCTGTTCAAAATGGCAGCAACGTTGAGTGCATTCAAAGGTAATTTGCTAAGCTCTTTTTCCTTTACTAACTTACATATTATTTTTTAGACATCATAAACATCAAATGTAGTATTTTTAAGAAACAACAGCCTTTTAAGTATTATGCAAAAAGAAGAAAAATCAAGACAAAAACAAAGAAGGACATTTCCAAAGAAGAACCTAACCTTTAATGTCGATCGTTAAGCTTATCAAATCTATCAAATCCTAAATTATAATTTTCTTATTCTTTTTGTAATCATCTTTTTAGACCTCGTTGAAACTATTGAGAAAAGCAAGAACCTAATCGAAGAACATGAACTTCTAAGTGATGAAGAAATCAACACCTTGAAGCAGACAAGTTCTTTGGTCGCGAAGTTTCAGATGGAAGCTCTTGCTGAAAAGGAAAACCGAGTGTCGGCAGAACTGCTAGCAATGGAAAAGGTAGTTAAAAATATAAATCATTGATTTAATATATAGTTTTTCAGTGCCAAGAACTGAAAGCTTTTGACATTGATTTTTAAGATACTTATTATGGATATAACGGGCCATGAGTTTGACGACCAAAAAAGACTACTACTGCTGCTGCTTTTGCTGCTGCTTTGCTGCTGCTGCTGTAACTGCTACTTTCATTGCTAGGGGTGCTACTATACTTCCACTACTGCTGCCTCTGTTATCACTACCATTACATTATCATGCATCATTTACTATCATTACTTTTTCTGGACATTGAGATGTTCTGAAAAGACTGAAACTGACGTTGTAAAATTATGTAATCTGCCTAAAAATTATAATTAGCTATTTCTTAAAATCTCTATTCCCCTCCCTCGGTACTCTCTTAAACAAAAATACATATTATTTTTTAGTCAAATCCAACTAGAAGGCATTATAGGGGTCTATCATCATTGCTGCGTTCTGATTGGATAAGCTATTTGTAGGCTACAAGTAGCAAAAAGAGCCGGCTTTGAAAGCGAAAAAATTGAATTTAACTTTTCATTCAAGACTTGTTTGCATCTAATTATTTAACAGACTAGTTGGATTTGACTAAAACAATTAGTCCACTCGTTCTCATGGCTTATGAGTCAATAGCCCATTTGGGTTGTATGTATACATATATTTGACTGACTAGTTGGATTTGACTAAAACAATTAGTCCTCTCGTTCTCATGGCTCATGAGTCAAAGCCCATTTGGGTTGTATGTATACATATATTTGACAGACTAGTTGGATTTGACTAAAACAATTAGTCCTCTCGTTCTCATGGCTAGAATGAGTCAATAGCCCATTTGGGCTCGTGGACTAGTTGCTTAATAGTAATAACAGCCTTTCAATTGGAGTAAAGGGTATCTTTGCTTTCTCTCTATACAGGAAAGACTGGTCTCTGATGCCTGGAAAATAGTGAGTTCATTGAAAAAAGACAAGTATGCATTAGAGGTAAGAAAGAGCTTAATGCTTGGAATACAGAAGTGGGTACAGATAAATCTTAGAGACATCAGGAGGGGGAAGGGGGTGACAGGCACACAGTGAACTTCCCTGCCAATACTCCAATATGCAAGCGGTTTGGAATAGTTTTGTATCATTAACTATTCATCTATTCATCTCTCCGACATATGTAAAGTAAGTTTGACTGGCTTAACAACCATTACTTTGTCTGTATCATGTTTGCTCTTAACTGTTGCTCTAGCAACGTTGCACGCAACAACAATTTGGAGGCACATCACAAATTGAAGCATTTTTTACCATAAAGCTATGAACTAAAACGAAACCCAATTTTATAGTTAGTTGCCAGCACTGTTGTACGATGTTTCATACACGAAACCAGTTGCGCGTATGCAGAAATAGAATGCTTTTCTCCGTCTGCAGCCGAGCATTGCATGCGCATAACAGATTTCAGAGATGCAATTTTGTACACCATGTGTCCGGGCCTTAATTATACAGTGATTGATTTTTCTACTTTTATCTCGGTATATTTTCCTACAGCTTCAACTGGAAAGACTGAAGTCTAACAAGCCGGTGGAAAGGCGTTTAAGCAATAAAAGGTAAGCACGGCTGCTATTTGTTTTTGCGCAAATCTTCTTCGTTGTTCGAACCATTCCATCAGGTTTTACTCTATCTGTCTCTACCCTACCTACCTTGCGAGAACAGGTTAGGGTATGACTGATGAAGGGCACTGCGGTGTACATGTACGGCGGCCATCAACTGAACACTGACCAAGGAATTTGGAGGAAATTAAATTTAACCTGTTGCTTTTCGTTCTCCTTCATATAATACAAGTTTCAGAATTTCAGAATTTTTTTTCATTTTTCAGGCTGTCAGCAGAACATAAAGATAAACAGACTATAAAACCATCGCCCAAACTAAATAATACCACTCGGACCGAAAATAAGAAGCAACCACGACCTAAACCCGATAAAAACAATGGGCAAAGTTGTGATGCGTTGAAGACAAGCAATTCAAGCGATTCTAAGGAAAAAGAAGACTCTGTGAAAGAGTCAATAGACAAGGATCTGTACTTTGACAAAGAGGCTGGATCAGAATATACGAGAAGCAATCAGGAAATGTATAGTGCGGGGACGGAGGACGAAGAGGTAGAGGTGGAGGAGATTTCGTCGGACGAAACTAACCACACACGTGGTAACTCCTACAGGCATTGTTCGCCTAGTGACATGATCAAGCTTTGGACAGTCAAGCCCTATGTATCAAGGAGAATATATGAAGATGGCAAAACCAAAACCTCACAAGAAAAGTCTCATTATGAGAGGAACTATTTGAAAAAATATGCAGAAAGAGCGCGCGATTTCCATGCGAGCCTGCAAAACTACAAAGCTCACAGTAAGGACATCTCTAGTAAGAGTAAATCCGAACATTCAAAAAATCTTAAAGAAGATACTACTCCAAGCATATCAGGGAAGGACATTTCCTTGTCAGGGAATAATGTTACTTGTAATAATAGCAAACATGTGACGTCATCGCGTTATCATGGTGACGTTGTCATAACGTCATCGAGCCAATCAAAACCTGTGCGAAAGAGCTTAGGAAATCAAGGCACAGGATTGAATAGTAAACACCATGAAATGTTTGGAAGACATGCTCCTAAGAAGACTAGTCCGTTAGTAAGCCATTCATTATCATCAAGCAACGAGGATAGACCTAAAGGTGTCAGACGAAGTCGTGATTACATCAACTTGTTGAATGCTCAACCACAAGGTAAGTGATTACTTGCTTTATTATTAAAAAAAGTGCTGCGCCTAGAATAAATTCTAATCGAGTGGTGATTAGTGATGATTTATTGAAAGAGTAATACGCATCATAGATAGATAAACACCTTTATTTAAACTTAAATAAAATAACAATAGGGTAGTCCAATCAGTGGCAAAATGTCTCTGTTATCGAAAGGAGCCCTGTATAATGGGAGCTCAATATTTTCCAACCTTTTACAGACATACATTCTTCATTTTTTAATACCAATTCCAATACCTTGCAATTATTTAATTTACAGAAATATCCACGAGTTGCAAAAATAACAGACCTGGAATAAAAAATCCAGAAAAAACAGGAGTAGAAAAGGTAATTGCTGCATGATCATGTGATTATATAATAATGAATTTAGAATTTTGCGCAAACCGGCGCTTCTAGTGCAAAACTATGGCCAGAAAATTGTTGATATGTGTTTTTTTGAAATGCAGCTGAAAATGGATGCAAGCGAGCTCAAGTGCATTATGTAGGATGCGTGTGGCCCTTAGAGCTTTGTCAGTACATAGAACTCTACGCCTTATTTGTACGAATAGTTTACATCTCAAAAAGCGACAAAAGCCGCCAAAACTAGTTACGCCTGAAACTTTTTAACCAATAGACTTACAATGAAAGGTGCTCTATAGCTGTCACATGTAAAGTATTCTATAAAAGTAATATATACTCTCTTATATCAACTTGGATATCTATCAGCTATAGAGATTAATTTCATTTTTGTTTAACAGATTCCAAAGACAGATTCCCATACTCGCCTGATTACCTCACCCAAAGGTCTACCAGGCGGTATTGTCAGCAAACGAATACAAGATTTAGCAAGAAGGCTGAAGATTGGTCACAGCACTGCAACAAACAAGAAGAAGGCTGAAGGCTTATCATACCCAGGTAAAATACCCACAAGATCATGATAAGGAATGGTATTAAAACCAGTGAATACTAATGATGGATTGTCTCTCGGAAGAGACGCATAAGAGGCAACTCGTAGCTTTGAAAAGGCTATTTGGGGGGGAGACAATACTTCTTTTTTTAATCGCGAAAAATCATTACTGAGCACTAGCCCCACTAGATCGATCAATCGGAGTTTTATACTAAATCTTGTGTTCAGTGGAGAAGGATGAAAGTTTGCAATGATGTACGTTTCAGCTAAATCCGCGTTGCCATAGTAATGATGAACAAATATCCTTCACTGAAACACATGGCTTAACGTATAATGACGAGTGATGAGACTATTGGGGCCTTCCAGTTAACTGTAGAACATCAGGCAAGCAAGCAACATCCATAAGTTCCTATTTATGATATCAGCTGTTATGGACTGTATACATTTGTCTTACTTCCATAGCAATTCTCTTCTTTTTAGATGACATAGATCTAAGAAACCCCTGCCCAGGCTTGTGCGGTTTAGAGAATATTGGAAACTCTTGTTTCATGAATGCTGGACTACAGTGCCTGTTTGTTATCAAGCCTTTCTATAGATTCTTTTTAGGTAAGTAATTTACTGAAGCTCATTTTAAAGTGAAGTGAAGGGTTAGTGTACCTGCCTCACAAATAGTATATTCTGACACTGCCTGTAGTATTCTGCCAGCTTAGAGAAAAGCATCCATGATGTTTGGGACAATTAATTTTTTCTCTCGTTATTTCTTTGTAGAAGGTGGTCATTTGGAAGGTGGTCTGCTGAAAAACAAGTCCAAAAACCAACAGGTTAGTTTCATTAAACAATAGACTCAAGAATAATTACTTACTACTAGGAAAACAACCACAATAAAGAAAGCAAAAATAAGAGAGGGGAACTTCTTATTGTGGTGCGCGCCATGTAAATTCCCGGTTGGGCTATTTTTAGTAACCGGATGCAGTTTAAATTTTGCCTTACCCTACTCCCGTGCGACATTTGCGCACACGCACTCTTTCCGTTCATTATTTTGATTACTAAGAACGAGTCGATGATGCACAGGTTACTTAAAATACGATTACTTAAAATAGCCCAACCGGAATTTACATGGCGCTTGCCACAATAAGAAGTTTCCTTCTCTTGTCACAATGAATTTTTGATAAAATAATTTTGTGAGCACAAACCACAATTTTGTCTTTAGTAATATCTTTCCTTGCTCAAATTGCCATTTAACATGACATATTTTTTTTTGCAGTCAAACAGTTTGAGTATACTTCTCGGTCGACTGATAGAGAAAGTCTATAGTGGGTGTTACCTGACATGCGAGCCATCAGCGTTATTCGCCTGCCTACAGTCAAAGTTTCCACAGCTTGATGCCTTCAGACAGGTATGGTTCACAACATCTCATGACATTTTTAGCAATTTCCATCAGTTAAAACCGAGAGATTGTATATTCTCTGTCAGTGTTTACCTTAAAATGTCCTCTAGAATCTCATTTTAAAACGTCTCAATTTTATGGATTGCCTGAAACAGCTCTGGGCTGATCAAAGACAGGATACGGCTATCTTAAAGATCGAATTGTCATTTAGTGTGTCAGGCTTCGCGGAGGGAGGAAAACCGGAGACCCCCCCCCCCCCCCCCCAAAAAAAAAAAAAAACAACCTTGGATGGAGGGAGAGATCTAAAATTCTTACTCAGAAGTAATGCCAAGTCCAGGATACCCTTAAAGTGAGAGGCGAGCACACTTATGTTACACGCGCTCACTTACCATCAAGGTTGATACCTCAAATAGTTGGTGCGCAATGCTATGTGTTTTTAGTTATGGTAAAACAGCATTGTCAACTGTTCAACAACTCAACTGAACTCCATCCTTAGCCGATGTTTTTTACAACCATTTTGCGCAATTTGCTAAATGCTAAATTATTAGATGCTAAATGAAGTAAAATACTATGCTTTACGAGCACCAGGTCCGCCTTTGCAATTAGATTGGAGGTGACTTGCGCCTTTACTTAATTAATCAAACACCTTTTTACAATTGCTGACTAACTCCACATTTATTTTATTCTTGATAGCATGATTGCCAAGAATTCCTGGCACTGTTCCTGGACGCTTTACATCAAGAGCTAAACACTTCTCATAGAAACTCTAGAAGGAGCATCAAACAAATCGACAGGTAAACACATCACAAGCGCCGATCATTGGTGGAGGTAAGAAATAACTTACGTCAAACATACGCATGAATGTTACACAATCTGCCACCAACTGAATGATATTTTATAAGGGCTGAGAAACTTTTTCTCGTAATTGCAATATTGTTGCGGGTAAAATCCCAGTAGTGGTTTAAGACATATTTTGCAAATTTCAATGCTTCATTTGAGGCTTAACGGAAGTAATTATTTGATCTTACGAGTTGCGAACAAGATAGCGCAACTACATGTATGACTCTAAAGAAGCGAGCACTCATTGCGTTATGCTCGCGAGAGTAAAATTGCATCGAAAATGAGTGCGCATGCCATCAGTTCTTATTGCTGTTGCTGTTTGTAGGATGTACAATGACGAGCACGAGTCTGTCATAGTGGATACATTTCAAGGACAATTCCGCAACAAGGTAACCTTATGCTAACCTACAGCACCACAGGCTCTAGTGTTAAAAACAATTGTTACGTGTTGTTAGAATTGTGGTGACAACTCACCGCGTGCACCTGTCACACTTACCTATATATACCTACCATAGAGAGGGAGGGCGAGAAAAAAACTAAATATAGCGTTTAGCGTATGGTTGACAAAAGCTAGCAATAGCGAATATCTTAATGCAAATGATTGTTGGCCGAATTTAAGGTCAAGTTAGCGTGATCACATGGATATCGTGTGAGCGATTTGACCCATTAGCAATCAATAGCGTCGATTGATATCGCGGTAACTACCGATCAAATAGCTTAGCCCTACCGATGATCAAAGATAATGCTAGCGTAGTTACCAGAATAGCGTGTGATTGTGATAGCGTTAATTTAACGTATATAGGTGGCCAGCGTGCAGACAACAAATGGAAACAGCTGCTATTCGTAGACTATTCGCTACTCCTCAGATCGAGTCTAGCTTTGCCTAAATTTCATTTAACCACATGTGTGAACAACTACAATGTATGATCAGTGATCAGTAGAACTGATCAGAGTCTTGTTCTACTTTAGGTTACGTGTTCAGAATGTGGTCACGTGTCAGTCACCTATCAGCTTTTTTCCTTCCTTTCTTTGCCGTTAGTCAGCCAGAAAATGCAGTCATTTGGTGGGTATTCTAGCCTCGCTCTTTAAGTTCAGAGAGGAATTTAGCACAAGGGCTCTCAGATCTTCCTTTTTTCACCTGAAATAATGGTCATAAAACTAAAGAAAACTGAGCAATTAATCTGCATGCATGACCAGGCCCAAAAACTGATTGAGATAGAGATCTGGCAAGAGAAAAACCAGAAACATAAAAGTATCATTTTAATGAGTTCATTTACTCTTCATCCTGTTATCTAGCTAAATGACTTTGTAGTAGCTATTTCAGTTGGCTAGTAACTACTGCTTGCTATTTTGCAATTGTTGTGCTAAAATCTATTCTCATTGTTATCAATAGTTATTACTCTCATTCCTAATAATCGATCTGGGCTGACAAACACCAGCAAACCGAAAGCATTAAGGTATTATATAGCAAAGCAATGGAAAGTATCTTAATTATAAAGAATAAAGAAATAAGGTGTACATATACGTGTGCGTGTGCGGCGTGCATGTGCGGCGTGTGCTTTTCCATTTTATTACATTGAGTTTTTTGTGTGAAAAAACTATGGCATCCATTCTACCGTACGTCCGTCAATCGCTCTATCCATCATTTCCCCAATGCCATCCATACATTCATTATTCATCCATGCACCCATACATCCATATACATCCATGCATCCATCCATCCGTGCATCCATACATCCATGCATCCATGCATCCACGATCCATCCATCATCCATCCATCCATCCATCCATCCATCCATCCATCCATCATTCCATCCATCAGATCCATCCATCCATCCGTGTCCATCCATCATCCATCCATCCGTGCATCCATCCATCCATCAACCTTCACCTTTTGCTGTGATATTAACAATTAGCTTTGCGTTCGTGGTACAATTAACAATTTCAGATTATTAAATAATCGATCTGATTTTCTTACTTTGTTCTTTCAAAAGACTTAGAGTACAAGCCAGTAAACCAAGCTCCACTTCTCAAATTAAACGAAGGCTAATATCACTACTTCCTGAAGACGAACAGCCCAATCTTAACAACTTGTTTCTTGCTGTTGTTCGAGACTGTTCAATCGTTGGTCTATTGGTAAAAATACTGATACTCTTAATATTTTCTCTTGACCATCAACAAGCTTTCCTTCTTCGACCTATGACCACATTTGATAAGGCCGAATAATTCTATAATTTATTTTTCATTCCTTCTCAGCACGATGACCGTATCATTACTCCATTTAATGACAAACACACCAAACTGTACGCCTTCGAACCTCTTCTTCCACCTGCCATTGATTCTATGGATATGAATTTACACCTTAAGAATACAGCAATACCCATTCAATCCCATGAATCATCACGACAGCCTATAAAAGAGAATAAAACATTTCTGGTTCCCTTGGGTAACATTGATGGGCGTGGCAGGAGAACACGTGCTTCTTTGCCTGTTGGATACCACTTGACCTTCACGTGCTCCATCTGTCTACAAGCAAAACCGTCGAATGAACTTCTGCAGCATGATGAGTGTGGTAAAGTTTACTGTAGAGAATGTCTGCAGGTAAGACTCTTAGTTTATATATTTGAAATGATTGAAGTGATACGTGCCGTACGTGTAACTATAAGAAAAAAATGCCTATACATATTGAACACTGTCCTTAAATCTAGCAATGCCTCTGCATGGAACATTGACTCTAAACGTAACGATATTAAACACTTTCCCTATATGGAACACCGTCCCTATATAGAGCACTTTCCCTATATGGAACACCGTCCCTATATAGAGCACTTTCCCTATATGGAACACCGTCCCTATTTTTACAACATCTCAAGTAAATAACACATTCTGATTGGCTGAGAGCTATGATCACTAAGAGGACAGACACATGGATGACGTAATGTTTTTGAAACCAAGACTCGCCGGTAGGATTTTATCGTAAGGACTGTGATTTTGCGAATTTATTTTGCTAATAAAAGTCGACAATGAAACCAAAAGAGAAACCAAACTTTGAATTTAATCTTGCTGATAGTCTTGCCGACGAATATTTAGTTCTGGAGGCAGAAAAGATAGAGGAAGACGTGAAAAATTCATCTCGCTTTGCAACCGAGTGCGAAGAAAAAGACTTGAATGAGCTTGTGTCAAGTGCCATTCCAGAGTCGATCTTCAATGGCTGCTCCATCCAGAACTTGGATGTCTATGTTGTCAAGCGAAATTGACATTGCTTTTCTTAGCTGAACTTATTATTAAGCTTTGTTTTTAGAACCTTTGAGTTCTGACTCAAACTCTTTTCGACTTAGCTAAAAAAGCCATTTATAAGTAAATGTCAAAAGTTTCGACCAATAGCAAGCATTCTTTTACAGTGGATGTCAAAGAACTGTCAAAATTAGCCAATCACAGTGTAGGACGTTTGTTGTGAAATGTTGACGTGTTTTATGAAAAATTTTTTTGTAAGTTATAAAATAACCTTTGAAGTTTTCAAAAGTAAATAACCGAAAAACCTTCGTCTTACTTTCTGTACTCTGTCCTCTAATGGTTATGAAAACTACCATCTTAGCGAAAATATTCAACAGCTCACAATAATCGGAGCTGTTTGGTCAATCGCCTTGCTTTCCTTGAATTTTTTTTTTCGAAAAACTTTTCGCTCATTTTATTTTGTAAACATTTCGCAGTTTGTTGTAAAAAACAAATCGCACATAGATTTCCATCATTGTCTGTCCTCTTATTGATCATAGATGACGTCTTAAAATGTTCAAAACTTTACAGTGAAACCACTCGCTGCGCTCGTGGTTTCACTTTAGTTTTGAACATTTTAAGACGTCATCTATGATCAATAAGAGGACAGACAATGGAAATCTATGTGCGATTTGTTAAATAGAGCAATTCCCTATATGGAATACCGTCCCTATATAGACACTTTCCCTATATGAACACCGTTCCTATATAACGCACTTTCCCTATATGGAACACCGTCCCTCTATAGAGCACTTTCCCTATATGGAACACCGTCCCTATATAGAGCACTTTCCCTATAGGGAATACCGTCCCTATATAGAGCACTTTCCCTATATGGAACACCGTCCCTATATAGAGCACTTTCACTATATGGAATACCGTCCCTATATAGAGCACTTTCCCTATATGAGACACCGTCCCTATAGAGAGCACTTTCCCTATAGATGGAACACCGTCCCTATATAGTGGCACTTTCCGTATATGGAACACCGTCCCTATATAGCACTTTCCCTATATGGAACACCGTCCCTATATAGAGCACTTTCCCTATATGGAACACCGTCCTATATAGAGCACTTCCCTATATGGAACACCGTCCCTTATAGAGCTACTTTCCCTCCAAACACCTGTCCCCTGCAAAACTTTCCCTATATGGAACCGTTCGGGAAGTATACACTTCCCTATATGGACCTCCCTATTGCACTTTCCCTATATGCTCCGAACTCCCTATATAGGAGTTTGGAACCTCATTTGTAACTACCGTCATATCGTCACTTTCCAATATCCATGGAAAAGGGCCGTCCCCTATATATAACGAGCGCTTTCCCTATTTGGTTAACCTCCCTTATATTTCCCTATATGGAATACCGTCCCTAATATATATATGGAACACCGTGTCCCTCACTTGTCCATATGAATGGAATACCGTGCCTCCTATATAGGCACTTTCCCTATCTCTGGTCCCTGATAGAGCCTTTCCCTATATGGATACAAACCGATGTGCCCTATTATAGCACTTTCACGGTATATTGGGTCCGTTTTGCCCATATATAGAGCACTTTCCCTATATGGAATACCGTCCATATATAGAGCAGCTTTCCCTATAGGAACTACCGTCCCTAGAGTAGAAGGCACTTCCTATATGGAACACCGTCCGATATAGAGCACTTTCCTAGATGGAAAACCGTCCTATATAGAGCACTTTCCCTATAGGGAACACCGGGCCCCTATATAGAGCACTTTCCCTATATGACACAACCGTCACTATATAGGCACTTTCCTATATGGAAACACCGGTCCCTAGATGAAGGCAACTTTCCTATATGGAACACCGTCCTATATGTAGAGCACTTTCCCGATATGGAACACCGTCCCTATATAGAGCACTTTCACGATATGGGAATCACCGGCCCTAGATAAGAGCACTTTCATCTATATGGAATACCGTCCCTATAGAGAGCATTTCCTATATAAGGAACACCGTCCCTATATAGTAGCACTTCCCGATATGGGAACACCGTCCGATATAGATGACCGTTACCCCTAGATGGAAAACACCGGCCCTATATGAAGCACTTTCCCTATATGGAACACCGTCCCTATATAGAGCACTTTCCCTATATGGAACACCGTCCCTATATAGAGCACTTCCTATATGGAATACCGTCCCTATATAGAGCACTTTCCCTATATGGAACACCGTCCCTATATAGAGCACTTTCCCTATTTGGAACACCGTCCCTATATTAGATGCACTTTCCCTATATGGAATACCGTCCCTATATAGAGCACTTTCCCTATATGGAACACCGTCCCTATATAGAGCACTTTCCCTATATGGAACACCGTCCCTATATAGAGCACTTTCCCTATATGGAACACCGTCCCCTATATAGAGCACTTTCCCTATATGGAACACCGTCCCTATATAGAGCACTTTCCCTATATGGAACACCGTCCCTATATAGAGCACTTTCCCTATATGGAACTACCGTCCCTATATAGAGCACTTTCCCTATATGGAACACCGTCCCTATATAGAGCACTTTCCCTATATGGAACACCGTCCCTATATAGAGCCTTTCCCTATATGGAACACCGTCCCTATATGAGCACTTTCCCTATATGGACACCGTCCCTATATAGAGCACTTTCCCTATATGAACACCGTCCCTATATAGAGCACTTTCCCTATATGGAACACCGTCCCTATATAGAGCACTTTCCCTATATGGAATACCGTCCCTATATAGAACACACCGTCCCTATATAGAGCACTTTACCCATATTGACTACCGCTCCCTATATAGAGCACTTTCCCTATATGTGAAACACCGTCCCTATATAGAGCAGCTTTCCCTATATGGCATACCCGTCCCCATATAGAGCACTTTCCCTATATGGAACTACTGTCCCCTATATGAGCACTTTCCCTATATTGGAACACGTCCCCTATAGAGTAGCACTGTCCCTATATGGAATACCGTCCCTATATAGAGCACTTTCTCTATATGGAATCCCGTCCCCTATATAGAGCAATTTCCTATAGGAACACCGTCCCTATATAGTGGCACTTTCCCTATATGGAACACCGTCCCTATATAGAGCACTTTCCTATATGGGAAATCACCGTCCCACTGTGATATAGAGCACTTTCCCTATATGGAACTACCGTCCCTCTATAGAGCACTTTCCCTATATGGAATACACGTCCCCTATGATAGAGCACTTTCCCTATATGGAACACCGTCCCTATATAGAGCACTTTCCCTATATGGAACACCGTCCCTAGAGAGCACTTCCCTATATGGAACACCGTCCCTATATAGAGCACTTTCCGATATGGAATACCGTCCCTATATAGAGCACTTTCCCTATATGGAACCACCGTCCCTATATAGAGCACTTTCCTAATATGGAATACCCGGCCCTATATAGAGCACTTTCCCTATATGGAACACCGTCCCTATAAGAGCACTTTCCCTATATGGAATACCGTCCCTATATAGAGCACTTTCCCTATATGGAACACCGTCCCTATATAGAGCACTTTCCCTATATGGAACACCGTCCCTATATAGAGCACTTTCCCTATATGGAACACCGTCCCTATATAGAGCACTTTCCCTATATGGAACACCGTCCCTATATAGAGCACTTTCCCTATATGGAATACCGCCCTATATAGTAGCACTTTCCCTATATGAACACCGTCCCTATATAGAGCACTTCCTATTGGAACACCGTCCCTATATAGAGCACTTTCCCTATATGGAACACCGTCCCTATATAGAGCACTTTTCCCTATATGGAACTACCGTCCCTATATAGAGCACTTTCCCTATATGGAAACACCGTCCCTATATAGAGCACTTTCCCTATATGGAACACCGTCCCTATATAGAGCCACTTTCCCTATAGGGAACACCGTCCCTATATAGAGCACTTTCCCTATTGGAATACCGTCCTATATAGAGCACTTTCCCTATATGGAACACCGTCCCTATATAGAGCACTTTCCCTATATGGAACACCGTCCTATATAGAGGCACTTTCCCTATATGGAACACCGTCCCTATATAGAGCACTTTCCCTATATGGAACACCGTCCATATAGAGCACTTCCCTATATGGAACACCGTCCCTATATAGAGCACTTTCCTATATGGAACACCGTCCCTATATGAGAGCACTTTCCCCTATATGGAACACCGTCCCTATATAGAGCACTTTCCCTATATGGAACACCGTCCCTATATAGAGCACTTCCCTATATGGACACCGTCCCTATATAGAGCACTTTCCCTATAGGAATACCGTCCCTATATAGAGCACCTTTCCCTATATGGAATACCGTCCCTATCTAGAGCACTTTCCCCTATATGGACACCGTCCCTATATAGAGCACTTTCCCTTATGGAAACACCGTCCCTATATAGAGCACTTTCCTATATGGAACACCGTCCCTATATAGAGCACTTTCCCTATTGGAACCACCGTCCCTATATAGTGCACTTTCCCTATATGGAATACCGTCCCTATATAGAGCACTTTCCCTATATGGAACACCGTCCCTATACTAGAGCACTTTCCCTATATGGAACACCGTCCCTATATAGAGCACTTTCCCTATATGAAACACCGTCCCTATATATAGAGAACTTTCCCTATATGGAACCACCGTCCTATATGTAGAGCACTTTCCCTATATGGCATACCGTCCCTATATAGAGCACTTTCCCTATTTGGAACACCGTCCCTATATAGAGCACTTTCCCCTATATGGAAATACCGTCCCTCTATAGAGCACTTCCCTATATGGAACACCGTCCCTATATATAGAGCACTTTCCCTATATGGAACCCGTCCCTATATAGAGCACTTTCCCATTGGAACACCGTCCCTATATGAGCACTTTCCCTATATGGAACACCGTCCCTATATAAGCACTTTCCCTATATGGAAATACCGGCCCTATATAGAGCACTTTCCCTATATGGAACACCGTCCCTATATAGAGCACTTTCCCTATATGGAACACCGTCCCTATATAGAGCACTTTCCCTATATGGAAACCGTCCCTATATAGGCACTTTCCCTATATGGAATACCGTCCCTATATAGAGCACTTTCCCTATATGGAACACCGTCCCCTATATAGAGCACTTTCCCTATATGGAACACCGTCCCATATAGAGCACTTTCCCTATATGGAATACGTCCCTATATAGAGCACTTTCCCTATATGGAATACCGTCCCTATATAGCACTTTCCCTATATGAACACCGTCCCTATATAGAGCACTTTCCCTATATGGAACACCGTCCCTATATAGAGCACTTTCCCTATGTGGGAATACCGTCCCTATATAGTGCACTTTCCTATAGGAATAC
Source organism: Actinia equina (assembly GCA_011057435.1). NCBI lineage: Eukaryota > Metazoa > Cnidaria > Anthozoa > Actiniaria > Actiniidae > Actinia > Actinia equina. The sequence goes on from WHPX01000005.1 coordinate 50,832, forward strand.
CGTCCCTATATAGAGCACTTTCCCTATATGGAAACCCGTCCCTATATAGAGCACTTTCCCTATATGGAACACCGTCCCTATATAGAGCACTTTCCCTATATGGAACGACCGTCCCTATATAGAGCACTTTCCCTATATGGAACACCGTCCCTATATAGAGCACTTTCCCTATATGGAATACCGTCCCTATATAGAGCACTTTCCCTATATGGAACACCGTCCCCTATATAGAGCACTGGAATACCGTCCCTATATAGAGCACTTTCCCTATATGGAATACCGTCCCTATATAGAGCACTTTCCCTATATGGAACACCGTCCCTATATAGAGCACTTTCCCTATATGGAAACACCGTCCCTATATAGAGCACTTTCCCTATATGGAACACCGTCCCTATATAGAGCACTTTCCCTATATGGAATACCGTCCCTATATAGAGCACTTTCCCTATATGGAACACCGTCCCTATATAGAGCACTTTCCCTATATGGAACACCGTCCCTATATAGAGCACTTTCCCTATATGGAATACCGTCCCTATATAGAGCACTTTCCCTATATGGAACACCGTCCCTATATAGAGCACTTTCCCTATATGGAACACCGTCCCTATATAGAGCACTTTCCCTATATGGAACTACCGTCCCTATATAGAGCACTTTCCCTATATGGAACACCGTCCCCTATATAGAGCACTTTCCCTATATGGAACACCGTCCCTATATAGTGCACTTTCCCTATATGGAACACCGTCCCCTATATAGAGCACTTTCCCTATTTGGAACACCGTCCCTATATAGTAGCACTTTCCCTATATGGAACTACCGTCCCTATATAGAGCACTTTCCCTATATGGAACACCGTCCCTATATAGAGCACTTTCCCTATTTGGAACACCGTCCCTATATAGGAGCACTTTCCCTATATTGAATACCGTCCCTATATAGAGCACTTTCCCTATATGGAAACACCGTCCCTATATAGAGCACTTCCCTATATGGAACACCGTCCCTATATAGAGCACTTTCCCTATATGAAACACCGTCCCTATATAGAGCACTTTCCCTATTATGGAACTACCGTCCCTATATAGAGCACTTTCCCTATATGGAACACCGTCCCTATATAGAGCACTTTCCCTATATGGAATACCGTCCCTATATAGAGCACTTTCCCTATATGGAAATACCGTCCCTATATAGAGCACTTTCCCTATATGGAACACCGTCCCTATATAGAGCACTTTCCCTATATGGAAACACCGTCCCTATATAGAGCACTTTCCCTATATGGAACACCGTCCCCTATATAGAGCACTTTCCCTATATGGAACACCGTCCCTATATAGAGCACTTTCCCTATATGGAACACCGTCCCTATATAGAGCACTTTCCCTATATGGAACACCGTCCCTATATAGAGCACTTTCCCTATATGGAACACCGTCCCTATATAGAGCACTTTCCCTATATGGAACACCGTCCCCTATATAGAGCACTTTCCCTATGGAACCCGTCCCTATATAGAGCACTTTCCCGTATATGGAACACGGTCCCTATATAGAGCCCTTTCCCTATATGGACACCCGTCCCTATATAGAGACACTTTACCCTATATGAAACACCCGTCCCTATATAGGCCACCTTTCCCTATTTAGGACTCACCCGTCCCTATATTAGTGCAACTTTCCTATCTGGAATACCGTCCCTATCTAGTGCATCTTTCACTATATGGAACTACCGTCCCCTTATATGCGCTACTTTCCCATATTGAACACCGTCCCTATATCGTAGCACTTTCCCCTATATGAACCGTCCTATATAGAGCACTTTCCCTATATGGAACACCCGTCCCTATTATAGAGCACTTCTCGCCCTATTTGGAACCCGTCCCTATATAGTAAGCACTTTCCCTGACTATGGGCAATACCTCACTATATAGAGCACTCTTCCCCTATATGGAACACCGTTCCCTATAGCGCACTTTCCCTATCATGACACCTTTCCCTATATAGAGCACTTTCCCTATATGGAATACCGTCCCTATATAGAGCACTTTCCCTATATGGAACACCGTCCCTATATAGAGCACTTTCCCTATTTGGAACACCAGTCCCTATATATAGAAGCACTTTCCCTATATGAAAACACCGTCCCATCTAGAGCACTTTCCCTATATGGCACACCGTCCCTATATATAGAGCACTTTCCCTATTGGAACACCGTCCTATATAGAGCACTTTCCCTATATGAAACACCGTCCCTATATCAGAGCACTTTCCCTATCTGGAACACCGTCCCTCTATATAGAGCACTTTCCCTATTTGGAACACCGTCCCTATATAGAGCACTTTCCCTATATGAAACACCGTCCCTATATATAGAGCACTTTCCCTATATGGAACATCGCTTCTAAATGAAACGCATTTCGCCCAAATAGAGCACTGCTCCTATATGAATCCTGACTGTCCCTGTATAGACCATTGCCCCTTTGTTTAACGCAGCTTCTTAATTTTCTATGAAATTCCTGCCATGGTGCGAATGCTTACCAATTGACCGCTACACGTGCCTTTCTTTGTAGGTTTCTTTGAAAGAAGATAACGTCAGATGTCCTGTAAGTATTGTTTTACGCAACACGTATTCCTAATATTCATGCTAACGCAGTATTGTATATATTTATTCAAAGTGTAAATATAAAATTATTTAAAAGAAATACTTAAAACATTATCGTGAACATACAAGCTAATATTATAAAACATCTCGTGTATCAGTGCAATATGATGAAGTCACTGGGCCACGTAAGTGACGTCTTGTTTTTCCCCCTTTTATATATCAAGGACTGTACCAGACCCTCCAGTACCGGAAGAAACAAACATATCAACATGAAGTACGTATTTACGTATGCTACGTGACGTGCACCTTCTCTCGTGTTCTCCCAAATCCCGCGCGCGTGCACTTTTAAATCACGCGGGGTTTGGCAGAGCGCGATTGAAGTATTAGGTGTAGCACGATGCGTAGCTTGTATCATACATTTGCCGTTAAAAGCACTAGCACGCACAACATTGCTGGTGAATCACACCGCTTAAAAACTTATAGTTACACCCAAAGTTGCCCTGCGAGGTCACTAGATATCGGAATACACTGTTATGAATACTAGGTACATTTTGACACAAAAATTGCCTTTATATAAAAGTTTTGCTTCATACTACAATTAGCACGCGGCTCGGATGCCGGTTAGAGGGGGGCGTCTTGCTTGAATAGGTCAGTAGACAAAACTATGCGCCGCCTCAAAACAACGGGAGACTGCTTAATTTCCTTAGTTGGAAAACAAGTTTGAGCCTAGAGGGCTTGGAAGGACTAATTCTGGCATTCTTGCATAAGGGTGAGTGTGCTAAAACAATAATAATCATGTGTATTGATATTCTATTTCCCTTGCTTTCTTAGGTTCATCAACGTGCCAGTAATGTTTAGACACAGAGAGCCCGATTCAGAGGTAAGAGGGGAGTGGTGGTGGCGGCATATTGTAGGGGGTACAAGAGTTGATCCAATTCCCTTCACTGGAGAAGATGTTAGAAGTTACATCACAACTTGACTATAAATATGCAAAATTGACTGATTGATAGCATTGTATATCTATATTACGATTCCTCCCCAGGTTCCGCCCAAGTGTGAGAATTTTTAACCGGCCCCTCCCCCTCTGCCCTGCCCTTTCCCCACCCCCAGAAAAAAACTAAGATGGATGTCAAAAGTGCACTTTCAATAAATGGAGCTTCAGCAACATATATGCCAAATTGTGTTCCTATATAACAAGTGTATATATTGAATCATGACAGTGCGAGTGCACATTGTTTGGTCATCCTAACCTGGTAACTCTACCATACGAGATCACTGGTGAAGACCTGTACCAGCACCTGGCAGTTCTACTACCTGTGACCTCAGTCAACAAGAAAACACGTGCTATACAGACACTACCCTTTACATTGCATCTGGTCAACTATCAGGTAGCGCCGAATACTTTATCATTAGCTCATATTATTTTATTAAGTTTTGGAGCAATTTGATTGTGGCGATCTAGTTACTGTTCTTCTTCTTTACTATGGTATAAATTTATTGGAGAACTATCAAATCTGTTTTTAAACGTTTGGGACAGCGCAAAAAGGAAATAGTAAAGAAATAATAATGAAATAGTGCATTAAAAATATTTTTCTTCGTGTCCACTTTACTATTCCACTGATACATCGATTTTTCTATATGTTTTTGTAATGTTTCATTTTCAGGGTCGCTACTGCTCTCGCTGTGATCGCGTCAATGGATGCACAGGATGTTGCCTTCAAACAGATGACACACTTGTTTTCCAAAATGGCGACCACATCGCAATTCAGCTGACCAATATAATTCAGCTTGAAATCGATAAGGTAGTTTTGTCAGTGAAATTTAAGTTAGAACCTTTTTCGTATGAATAGGAAGCGCATGGTACTGATTTATAGTACGTCAAGGTATGACATACTCAGCAACACTGATAGCGCCTTCCATCATATTGCATTTATGCACTTCATAATTTATGATTTTTAGCGCTCTTTTCTCTGTGGATATGGTCAAAGGCGCTATACAATAAGTTATGAATTAGAGGTGGTTAGTATGAGGTGTAGGCACTGAGGGTGGTCACTGCCATTTCTTTACATCCTCAGTGGTTCTTTTACGTCCCTCCTTTATCCAGTTAAAACTCAGTTACGGATACGGTAAAACACGCTGAACTGTACAGCCACAAGTTTACTGTACCGTCCTACTCTATTTCCAAAACCTCTTTATCGTGTTATCTGTTATTACAGTTATATAGCAATGCTTCTCCCGTTATTTTTCTATAGATGAGTCGGTTCTGTGACCACGAGTCAATGAGAATCAAACACTTGACGTGTAGATTGCAGCTTCAAGAGTGTCTAAGAAGTTTTCTAGACAGGTAAAAACGATACAATATGTAACTTCTGATCTATTTTCTCAAAATAAGAAAACGAACACTGCATAAGGAGGGTTCTCAATGGGGTAAAATGAAAGCTGAGATTCGACTAGTTTGGGCTGGAAAAATGGAATTTTATGCACTGGGAATGGGATTCACAACAACAACAAATAAAAAAACATAAGAAATGGGAAATGGGATTGAGATTTCAGCAAAACGTAAAGGCTGGGAAAAGAAATTAGTACCCCCTGCAGGACCCTCCATAACGAACATTTAATTAATTTCATTGTCGTTTTGGGCGTAGAGCTCTGTCGGAAAAAGAGAGCATCTATTAATATTGACATTAAAATAAAACTCAGTGTACTTGATTATGAATACGATGCATTCAACGTGCACTCAAAACATTCCTATATAGCATCTACAGATATCGCATTTGATGGTTGGGCTGCAAAAGTTGGGTGATTTTACTGGTGTAACGGTGTTTAAATGACTCTAAAGTACGTAAAAGTCGCCTAGAGTTGCAAGATGTTCCCTGAAAAAGGCAAATGCAAGGTCCATTGAAGAATTCCTTGTCATTTTGATGTATTGTAGCAAACCCTTACAAAGACAGCACCTGCTAATTATGAAATCTAGTCATGTTGAGAAGACTCATTACATCTCAGTAGGATCAATTATTATAAGATACCCACACTTGGAATTTGTAGTTAGTGTTAATATGCGTAATTCGATTTCGATCAGGGAAGAACTACAAGACCTGTGGTCATGTCCAGAATGTAATCAGGATAGAAGTGCAACCAAGTCAATGTCGGTGGTCCGTTACCCAGATACCCTCATCATACACCTGAAAAGGTTAGTATATTTACTATAATAGTTTTCACATGATTTTAAAAATTTGCGCTAAGGACGTGCCATGACCGTGACCGTTACAGTGCCACTTCGGAATGTTTTTATTGGAAGTGAAGTGGACTTGCGCGGTGTGATTGGTTCATAGGATGTCCTTCAATCCAAACCGTACCGTGACGATGTCCTCCTGTGTTTTGCCGCTTCACAGTGACATATGATTTACTCTATAGCTACTAACCAAAACAGTTCACATTAGAGTAGTCTTCAAGTGGAAAGCTTAAATTATGAAAAGGTTTACTGGATGTCGCTTTAAACCATTTATATATCAAGTGGAAAAAAATACCGACCATTTCAAATCAATTAGTAAATTTTCATCTCAACAGACAAGCATCTTTAAAAAGCATTACACAGAGCTGCGCATAGTTGTTGAGAATTAAGTTTTGTGTTCGTATCGTCAATCGCATATAACAGTTGAATTATTATTGCGTGTTAAAGGTACAGCCAAGGGAACATGAAGGTCTTCACACCTGTTGAGTTTCCCTTAGACGAACTGGACATGAGCGAGTTTATTCACAGTATGAACTCACCAAGAGAATCATTTAGTACCGGGGATAATGTCTATGACCTTATGGGCTGTGTGTGTCATGATGGAGGTTAGTGCGAATTATTGAAAAAATAGAAAACGAGGATTGGCAAAATACGGAAATGGGTGTTAGAAGCCCCAAGTGTTTTATAGCTGCACACAGCACAGCGGAGAAATTTGTTTTAATTATTTTATTTCTTGCGTTACTTAGCTTTTTAATGTGAATGATGAAACAGAAAGCGCCTGTGTGTGTGTGCTGTGAATTTTGACAAAGTGCGCGTACCTTACAGGTTGTGTTACACAAGACAATGATTCTGCAACTTCTCTCGGAATTTTGTTGGGCCCGTAAAAAAACTGTGCGCTGCAGTTACACCGACAGGGTATGCTAAACAAGAGACAAGATTGCGAGACATGTTTCAGGAGGGGTGATACACTGAATGTATGAATCAATTAACGAACTTTATTTAAAGAGGGTGACACACGACAGTTATAATTTTGCGCTTTGAAGGTGTAGTAATGCATGCGAGAAAGTTGCGCAAATTGTCTCACAACATCTTTGCGTTACAAGTTGCAGAGCAAATGTTGCTCGTATTACCACTTGATCCGTGCGTAACAAATTTTCATTGTTGCGCAAATATTAAACCCTCTCTACTCTTTGCAACATGAACATTTGTTTCCGCACTTTTACACATGTTGCTGTTTCTCTCCAATTGTCTCGAAAACTAAAGTTGCGCGACAAAGCGCACGGAACACCACTTTATGTGGCCCGTTTACGACAGTGGGATTTTATTCGCATATTATCTTATGATCAGTTGTTTGATTGTTTTAGATTTCGAGGGTGGTCACTACACGGCATACACCAGACATGGAATCAAGGCAGAGTGGTGCTTATTTGACGATTATAAAGTAACTAAGGTAATTATTACTATAAAGATATTATTAGATTATTTGTACGAAAAATAGACCTAATCGGCTAACGTGTTGCTATGTACGTTACCAACTTATTTAAACCTTATGGAAAGAAGCGTTTGTCTCTAGAATTCAACTGTGAAACCAAAATATAACGAACAATGAAACTTACTCCCATGTGGTTTGAATTGGGTGGAAACGTTTATAGCAACACGTTAGCTGATTAGGTCTATTGGCTCATTCCTTTATTTGATAGGTATCTCTTTATTAGAAGATTTTATTCCAGCTTTTCCGCCCTCCACAAAACATAACTACAAACTAATCTCCAATTCAATCTTGTGAGTTCGGGATGCCTTGGTCATCCCAGAGGTTGTCTCAGGTTATCAACAAAATTCGAAAGCTTTTTTGTTCGTTTATTACTCCGGCCACGTGGTGAAAAACTGGCTTATTCGATTTTTGGCCCACTTGATTGCATGACTTATCTATTTACAACAAAACAAGTTAGCTTTTACAGTATAGAATGTAACAATATATTGGAGTTATTACCAGCTTTTCTGCAGCATCAGCTGTTATTGTTGCATGTGCGCGCGGTGGTTACTTATAGTAATTGAACTGTGTAAAGTGAAATCAATGCTGCCGGAAATTAAACTAATCAGACTGCAGGATTTGCTAGTGATTTTAATATGGATTTAATAAAAGTTGTTATAGATGTTGGAGTTTGTGGTGGTCGTGGTGGTCGTATAATGACATCTTGTTGATCAGTGATGTTGCTGTGGCATTTTCTGCTAAGGATGATGATTACGGTGCGGAAATACAAGCAATAAAGTCTTGCATCTTCTCACCGTGCAGCATAGTTGCATTGCAATTTACAGAATGAGTGTTGTCCGTATTACCACTCGGCGCATAACCATTTTTCTTTTGTTTTACTTCGAAACTTTCATCCTTTCTTTCACTCAATGTCAATGCATGTTTCATGATTACAACCCCAGGAATGCCCGAGTTCTGCAAGTTACAAGAATGTGTACCTTCTATTTTACAACAAACGATCAGGTATGTTCTCTGCATTCAACTCGATACGCAAGTATAATAAAGAAATAGGAAACGTGTTGTGTGGAGTTATAAGAATAAATTCTGAAATTATATTCTCTTTTCTAAATTAGACTCGCGTTTATTTCCATAGGTTCTCCTCTGTGTACATCTATTGACGAGACTCTTACGTGAGTAGTCAATTATTCTGATAATCTATATCTTTTACTTTATTTTTCCTTAAAACGAGAACCTGAGATCAAATGGTCTGTTAGTCAGCAGTGAAGAAACAATTTTAAGAAATATAACAAGTTTCTTTAATCTAAACATGTTTCGACGCACATACCGCCATCACCTGAGATCAATTTGCGCGAACAAATGAGAATAGAAATTACGCTTTGAAAAACGTTTCTGCGATTTTATATTAATTGTTCTAAACTTTAAGTTTGATTGTTTGGTGCGCGATCATGTAACTAAAATATCTTGCCGCGACACTCAACAGATCACCTACGTTTTCAAGCAAAAACTATGATAAAAGACACAGTTTAGAAGACAGATACAAGAGAGAAAAACCAAGGACAATGGTAAAGTTATTGTTTTCATGTCGTACTTAAATTAAGTTTGCGCTCTTTATGCGAGAGTTCACAAGATGGACACGCAGAGCTAGGACCTCACCATACAACTTAATTCGTTAATTACCACCAAAAAGGACATTAGTGGCACAGTTCAACGGGGTCGAACTGAAAGTAATAAAGGCTCCACTGGAAGCCGCTATACAGTCCATGTATGACTCCTAAGCACAACTGTAACCAGTTTGAATTAGTAAGGGGTGAAAGTGAAAGAAACGTTGAAAGTTAAAAGTGCAGAAAGACCAATACTTAATATTATAGGCAAACCCTTGCTGTCTCTAGGATTTTGTATTTGGCGTATGCTCTTGTCTTGTCTTCTACCATAATTACTGAACAAGTTCTTTCCCATAATAAGATAGCAAATAAAGGATATAGTCAGTAAGTATTATTTTTCACTTCTTTCCTAGAAAAGTCTATCATCAATTAATGAAAAAACTGCCTCAGAAATGATTGCGCAGACTTTTCAGCACCCCTTGGAAGGCGAGTAATATGGCCTATAGACTATTTTCTTTGTAACGTTACTTTGGTCTCAAGGTGCGGCCACGCGGTGAAACATATAACGCAATATTGCATGCAATAGGTGTAAGCAGGGTGTTTCCGTTTCACTCCTGATACTTGTTGCACGTAACATTACCTGTAACAGTACTAGTGCGAAGTTGAATCGGGTTCTACTTCTGCAACAATTTAAGCAATAAATTTAACGGTTGGAATATAGCTGCAACATTACTTGCATTAGACATCTTTCGAAGGACAAAATAAAGGGATTTCAATCTCTCGAGAATTGGAGACCTATTGGAGACCAAATTGACCTGCGTTGCGACGTCGTACTGCAAGGGGTCTATTGCGTATGGTTATCAACCAAACAGATATTATTTTAACCACTGAACAAACTTTCTGGAGTCGCAGGCTTTAATAACCGCGGCAGGATAGAAACGACCAATGTGCGCAAAATGTTGCAACGTGTGTCCGTATAGTAAAAGCATGAAGTATTCACATATTAATGAAATACGGATTTTTCTGTTGTTTTTTTTTTACAGATGTAGTGGATTCAAACTCAACGAGTACTCCCAAGGAAAAGTAAGTTCCGTTTTTTTCCTGTGTGCTTCTTAGAAGCTAGCAGAATTCGTTCATTCTATGCGACATCTCTTCTATAGGACACAAAATTCGACCACTCTGCTTAAACAAACTTAGCATATATTTAAAACTAGCATGGACCCAGTGTAAAGATGATAAATTGATGGTAAACATCTTATAAGAAAACGATGCTTGACTTCACTGTTTTTTCGGACATTGGGAATTTACTGAATGGCTAAGCTTTTTGTTTTCATGTAGGCTCAAGAAACAAAACAGCAGTTATGGAAAAACAGAAGGTAATTTTTTTCCCTTAATACCGACAAAAACATTCTTGCGTTTTTAAAAGGAAGGTTTGCATTTCACTCGCGCCCGACAAAACAGAGAAATCCCTGTTGAAAATTAACGTCTTCAATATTTTCCTTTCTATCGGGATCATCCTACTTTTATATTTATAGGCATAATAAACACTATTCAGCAACAAGAAAAGGTGAATGGTATGACAGTACACATAAGTCGAAAGCAGGAAGACCCTCGTAGCGTGACTGTTACCATTGATCGAATGCAGAAAGAGCCTCCGAGAGAGAATAGTGACACTGATCATAGGCAAAGAAAACAGCATAGCGTACAAGATATGCCCGACAGCGTGATTACAGATATTGATGGACAAGCAGAACCATCGGTTCAGTGTGACTGCTCACAGTGTGATTACTTTAGAGAACTTGAACAGCAGGTGAAATATTGTTACCTCGCATCAGTATTATAATCTTTATATTATTACCATGATTGTCATACTGTATGTTAATAATACAACTTCTGCGCACACAGACAAAATTGCTATGAGCGCGCGCATCAATGTGATCATCTAGCTCATCATTATCTTTGCCATTGTAACTTACTATCGTTGATATCATCATCATGATCGCGCAACGTAATTATGCTCATTATTTTGTATTAGACATTGCCTAGCATCATACTATCGTGATCATATTGTCCTGTTATGAAACACGAAGCATCATGATTTTTGTCATTGCTACAACATCCTCATCCTCATCCTCATCCTCATCCTCATCCTCATCCTCATCCTCATCCTCATCCTCATCCTCATCCTCATCCTCATCCTCATCCTCATCCTCATCCTCATCCTCATCCTCAAGCCTCAGTTGTTATGTAAGTAAATATGACACACACGGTAACATTAATATCGTCATTATTACCATAGTCTTTTTCATCATTATCACTAGCATCATAATCGCCATTACTGTTTCTCCAGTATTATATTTTTATAAGCAATAATGAATTTCTTTAGGCCGTTCTCAGACCTTACGCATCGACAAGTATCAAAGGCGGCGACGCCAAAATGATGACGGGCGCGAGTTTTCGAAACCTTCAGTATACCAACGTGTAAGTCTCCCTGCTTTTGACGTCCGTATTACTCATCTTAACTAAACCTTCTTCATTTAGATCAAGCGCTGCAGAAGATCAATAAGTGGGACAAAGACAAAAGAAATGATTGGAGAATTTGGTTCCGTGTCATCGAGAGGTTTATCACCCAACACAACTCGCGAGACCACCCCTAAACAAACAAATCCCGTTAGGAATACCAAACATGTGAAGAAAGGCTGTGAGAAAAGAATCCACGAGGTAATCTATCGCACATCCTTTGTATCGAGGAATTCAGAATTTATGACAGGTGCCAAGGGGTGCCTAGGGTATATGTCTTTCAAATCCTTTTCCCCCACACAACCCAATGGTAAATCCAAGAATTAAAATGGGGAAGGATCTACATCATAACCCTCGACTCTGGCCCTACCAAGGATCTGAAAATGCTAATCCATGATCTACAACGTGCGATAAAATCCCATTATAATATCATACAAGAACTGTCAATAGAAAATCCAATAGCTAAACAAACGGTTAACGCCCATTCGCAATTTCATAAACAGATCATACATATAGAAAGTGTATGGGTGATACATTTAGCGTGTAGAATTAATAAGTATATATTAAAATGTCTTGACAGAGAACCCCAGTCAAACTGTTAAACCATCTAAAACTCGGGTCTATTCATCAACTATGATTTGATGTATTTTTACCTGTTAGTTCCCAGAAAAATCTCCACCGTTAGCTAGTTCAGATAGTATAGACAGCGAGCTAGATGGTCAAGGTAGCTGCACCACTAACCAAACCAGGAGAGACCAATACCACAAACCATCAAAATACTCACCAACAAGCACAAGCTCTGACCCTGTAACCGATATAGATGCGGATGCAGAGAGCAGTAGTGATAATACTAGAAGGAAGAGGGGAGCTGGAGGATACCACGCAGTAGGTATTACTGATCCAGATGATGGGGGAAAAAGAGGTCATAGGAAAGCGAGTGACAGCAGAGTACCCGACAGGGAAGGTGATAATGATATAGAGGGTGATAACAGAAGGCGACGGAGCGGGAGTAGTGTTCGTCACAGGGAACACGGGATACCTGACAAAAATAAGGACACTTGCAACATTAGAAGGAGGAGCAGCAGCTGGGTTGATATCACAGAAGACGACATTGATAACGAGAGTGTTATCACTAAGACAACTCAAATGACAGATAGTGCAGTACAGTGTACTCTTCTTGATGAACATGACATGGAGTATGTGTCTGATCATCCTTCTTGTAGCTCAAACATATCACGTAGTAATAAGGGCAAAGTCAACAGTGGTTTACAAGTTTCTTTGAGTAAACCAAGACACGAACAGAGAAAACTACGAGATAACCAGAAAAGGTAATGACAACATAGGTTTCATCGTTGTTGGTGACGGATTTTGCAGGAATGACACACGCAGTAACCACTTTCCCGCCAAATCCAAGAATGAAGGAAGGCTATCTAACACATAAAGACCCGCAAGACAAAGGTTGAAACTTCCACGCGCAAGGTCACACGCAAACTAGAAATTGCAACCCATGTCCATCTCTGCGATGGTGAAGCGCAACGTTAATTGAAAATGGTTTGAAAACTTCTTTGATTTTGCTTTTAGTGATTACCAGAAATTAGATGAAGAGGAAGTAGAATTCGTTACCCGAAAGTTAATATTTGCCGTTGAAAATGAAGACATAAGGTATAACTGCAGTTCAATTTCATGAACTTATTATCAACTTGTTTTATTATCAACCTAGGACTGATCCATTTCCAGGACATTAGATGTGTAGTAATTCTGTTCTGTTCACAGGAAAGAAAGCAAGCAAACAAACAAACAAACAAAAAACAAAACAAAACAAAACAAAACAAAAAAACATCAAAAAACAAAAATGAAACAAACAAAAAACAAAGGATTAGGGAAAATAAAACAAAAGGAAGATCCGCAAGCTAAGGCCAGTATTTATGCAATAGTGTTACATGAAGTAAAAAATCAAATCAAACATCAAAAGCATATAAAAACTAGCCAACTACAGGCGAGCAAAATTATAACCATTAATTTGCTGTTGATGCATGTATTTCTACAGATACGCCTTCCAGCTTCTAAAAGAGGGAGCCGATCCCAGCCTGTTGATAGATGGTGTTAGTGCCATACACTTGTCAGCCGGAATGATATCATCACTAGGCTTCCACTTTACGCGTCTCTTTCTGGAATGTGGTGCCGACCCGAATGTCAGGTCTTCTGATGGTGTTACTCCTGTGCACGTGGCCGCGATGTGGGGACAAAAGGAATGCTTAAAATTGCTCCTTAGGAAAGGGGGGGATCCCTACTCTGAAGACACAGAAGGGCGTAACGCAGTAGAATTGGCTAAGCTCTTTCAGCATGATACAAGCGCGAATACTTCTGAATATCTCAGCAGACTAGATGAACACTACTCGTCGCTTATCCACTCTGAGACGTTGAGTAATGCATCCTTGACTTCTGCAATATCGACTTCCGAGCTTCAGTACATGCCATATCTCTATGAGGAAGAAGATTACAGGCCACGTAGAACACGGAACCATCTAGCAGAGATTATTATCCCCAAGCCTGAGATAAACACAGATGGTAGCTTGGTTCCTGGCTGTGGTTCCTGGACACGGAGATTTAAAAAGAGAGTCAAGAAGAATAAGCTTGTTCGTACAGTATCCAGTAACTTGAGCAGAACATCCAGTAGACTGGCAGGCAGATTTAGAAGTATTGGGGATCGCTTTAGCAGTAGCTCTGACAGACAGAGACAGACGTACCTAGAAGACACAGATTCAGAAACTTAATCTACATTTATGTTATTTATTCCATATATTTTAACAAGGAATTCGAATGTCATAAATTAGAAAGTTGACTTGATTATGATACTCATTTTGATTATTTCAATCATGAATTTTGAATAATATTTTTGAATATATATTAATGTTTAACATTATAATATCAACATATGTATGAAATACATTTTGAGGAAGACATTTTAAAATCTTTTAACTATATTGTTTCGCTTGTTTTGAGTGCGTACATTTAGAGCTCAGCTCAAATCAAAAATTTGTCCCTGACACACTAACAATTTTGCGCCTTGATCATAAAATAGGACAAAGTTTTCCATCTTGCACTGCTGTCAATCGGCTGCGCAATGTTAGTTATGCGCATCAGCTGCGCAATGTCAGTTTATGCTCCTCAGCCGTGCAATGTCAGTTTATGCTCATAGGCTGTGCAATGTCAGTTTATGCTCATCAGCTGCGCAATGTCATTTTATGCTCATCAGCTGTGATATGTCATTTTATGCTCATCAGCTGCGCAATGTCATTTTATGCTCATCAGCTGTGATATGTCAGTTTATGCTCATCAGCTGCGCAGTGTCAGGTATGCGCATCGGCTGCTAAATGTCATATAAACACAAAAAGATAAAGATTCCTTACTTTGTTATTGTATTATGATCATCATTTACTCCATTATTATGCTCAAATATCAAGGTGTTTAGGAGTTTTGTTTGGGTCAGCGTCTCACTTATACATTAAATGCAGAGGGTGCGCAAACCCATTTTCTTTTTGACATCTATGCATTCGAGAAAAAGGTTTTCATGTATACTTCAATCGTTTTTCCAAGCATTAGTAACATATTCGTATTTCTGATGATTTTTTTGTTTGTATTCGATAAGTTTTTGTATTGCGCGCGCTCTGCGCGCTCTTTTATTTTGGATGCGCGCGCCCGCCATGATGTCATAAAGCGTTGTTTGAAAAAAGTTGAGAGACGGCAGAGAGCGCAAAACGATGAGTAGCTTCATTATAGAATAGCAGAAGAGAGATGGGAAACTGTATGAGTACCTTACAAGAATTTGTAGAAGTAATACGAAAGAGAAATAGAATTACAGGTAACAATTTAGTGAAAATAATGCTCAGCGTAGCGTTAAGAAAACAAAAAGTATTAGCAAAGATATTGATAAAGTGAATGATTTTTGTTGACTAGCGAATCACAAGAATGATTATCATCAGATGCTGTTGAAAAGAATACTTCTTCTCGAAGAACAAACAGCAAATCAGGTAGGGCTTCTAAAAGTGTTTATAATTTTACCTTCATCAGTATGTGCAAGTCGAATACGACGAGATCATTGATTCATATGGATTGGCTGTCGATACAAAAAAGTATGATACATAAAAAGCGCACCTCACCCCTAACTCAATATGATTGAGTTCAGCTTAGCTTCTACATGAAGTGAATATTTAAATGGGAAAATATTGTCATGTGATTTCAGTGATGCATCTTGAGATGTCAAGGTTAATATTCCTTGACTAGACATGTACAAATTATACGCTTGTATCTTACTTTCGGTCATTAACTATCTCTGCATGCATCTATCATTTAGGAGTTTAATATCAGAATGATGAAAATGCAGCTTTCTCATCTTGAGATTCGTCGTCTAGCTGATAAAAGAAAGATCACTTCCCTGAGAAAATCCGTAATGAAAGTACAAGAGACGTTGGGACAATCTAATGGGAAAAGTACAGTGTCTCTTCAAGAAATAGAATATAGGGTGCAAGAAATTGAAGATATTATGAAGGTAATGCTGACTTATGGGTATTAAAATCTATTAGATAGTTTTTTTAATACTGTACCCAAAACCGCCCACCTACCCACATACTCACACACGCATCCAACCACCCATCAACCCACCCACCCACCAAACCACCCAACCCACCTCATTCACTTACTCACACACTCACTCACTCACGCAACCAACCACCCACCTACCCACTCACTCTCTCACTCACTCACTCAAGCAACCAACCAAGCAACCACCCAACCACCTACTTATCCACTTATCCACCTACCCACCTACCCAATCACTCACTAACTCACACAACCAGCCACCCAACCACCCAATCACTCACTAACTCACACAACCAACCACCCAACCACCCAACCATCCAAACAACCAACCACCCAACCACCCAATCACCCAACCACCCAACTGCACATCAACCCAGCCATCCATCCACCCATTCGCAACCAAATATCCAACCACACACCCATCCAACTAACAAACCAATGAATTAGTTAATTACTTTGACTTGTATTCAACCAATTAATTAGATAGATGCTATATGTTCACAGGAACTGCGGCTAAAAATTGAAGTACATGGATCAATGTTACGAGATGTCAGCAAGAAAAATCATCAGGTAATATCTAAATCACTAGCTAATATTCGTAGAAATTAATGCAACACTTTATACGGCACAGTCACTGTGCGAACTCAAAGAAAACCAACGCGCGTTAACTCCATACTTGCTAATGTAATACTTGTTCGAAAACAATTCCTTCGTTACCCGATTGGCTGCACGGGTAAACAATTCATAAAGTTTAGGAAGAAATGCCTCTTAAATGCTAGTGCGCGCTTTATTGTCCAATAGTTTTCAAGTAACAGCTTTTCTCCTGCCGCACGCGCAGGCGAACTGGAACAGAAACGTTTATATATTCACGTTGGGCACCATAGCTTATACAACATGAACAATTGGCTTGAAAATCGCATATTTCTCTTGGGGGAAAACTTATCTTATGGAATAGAGGGAAAAAACCGAACCAAAAGACCTTCTTACCGATACTGTGGCAATATTGAGTTCTCTCGTTATAATTCTAAGATATTAGCTGTCAGTAGTGGGTGTCTTTTTACATACATGTACGCCTTTTAATGAAGCACATATCTAAAAACCAATTAAATTTGCTGGCTAGTTGGAACAATATGTAAAACACCAAGACTTTCATGTTATTTGAAAACGTAGCCCCGCCACTTTATGCTTATACATTTCCTAATTTTGCCTCCTTTATTTGTATCTCATAATTCAAGATGGTCGCCCTATCAGTAAAGAAGTATATTGATATTTAAGTTTAAAAATTGTAAGAAATGCTCAATGTTTACCATTGTTGCGCTCCATTTGAAACCAGCTTTTCTTGTATCGGGTTTTTCTAGAAAGACGAAGGACGATTGGTAAGTGTTCTGGAGCAAGGTATAAAGGAAGGAAAGAAGCAATTAGAAAACTTAGAAGAACTTTTTCAACCTGTTCGTTTACTTATGGATTCAGATAATTCCATCAGACGACTAAAGAAAAATGAAGAATATTCTATCATGAAAACACAGCTTTAAATTAAAATTGAGGTTAAAAAAAGTAAATTTTGAGTCGTATATACTTTTTGCATTACTGTATAGCATTATAATACAGGGTAATGCTAGGACTGAACGTTTCTCCGTCTAAAGAAGTAAAGATAAAAAGGTATAGCTAAGCAGCTTTTGATGATCAAGAAAACTGCAAAGACAGAGTAGACCCATATGACAATATCCTTAACCACAGAAGCTCATATGAAGTTAGTTTAGATAGACAAATGTAATGAAATAACATCCCCACATCTAGTAATTCTTGGTTCTTTTGGAAGCTAGTATACTGTTGCCAGATGTAGATGCACGCACGATACAACTGAGATGCAAGCTGTGCGCGTAAGTTAAAGACGAACGAACGAACGAAAGAAAGCCCACTCGACGTCCCCCCCCCCCCCCCCCCCACACACACATAGACACACAAATTGTTCTCCCCCATTGCCCTTAAAATATGTTGTTTATTTTTATTTTCTTCCGTTTTCAACGGCACTGACAGGCGATTTTTTCTCCATTTTTTCAATTTGTTTTACTAAGCTTTGGAGTCTTTGAGGCAGTAGGTTCTTGTGTCTTATTCTTGTTTATATTATCTTATTTATTTATATGCCTTGCGGCTCACATACATTGGTATTCCATTGGGGTTTTCCGCCAAAGTTATACATTGCAGATTCCACTTCTTGGGTAGCCTGTGTACCAGTGTCACATGATCCCATCATGCATCGCGAGATCATTACTGTTCAGAAGAAGAAGAAATTTTAGAATTAAAGACGATGGTTGCTGTGAAAAAATAGCCATTTTTACGGTAAGAAATGCCCCTTAACTACTCTAAGACGTCAAAATGTAAAGATAAAGGTTATTTCTTTCCCTCTAGAGTATTTTAAAGGGTTTTCTAGGTCTTTTCTCGTAGTAAATAAGCATTTCTTGCTGACCTTCTGTTTGTTTGTTTGCACGTGGCCTTTTTTTTTTCTTCTAAAACTCTAAGAAAAGTCGATAATTTTACACCAAATAACCTTTCTAAGTTGCCTTTAAATTTAGAAAGAGAACTCGAAGGTAGTTTTATTTTATATCTTATGTTTTAGTTTTTTCACGTGTTTGAAATTGAAAATTTAATGCAACAAAACTTGAGCTTAACAAACCATCCTTTCAAGCTAATACAGTAATTAAATTATTTCTAAATAAGTTCGATTGGTTTTATTTAGTCTTTCAATTTATTAACAAAAACAAAACGAAAAACATTTAGTATAGAAGCAAGATATTTAGATAGTAAGACTGACTGGGGTGTGGTTTATAATAGTGTCCTCTAGGGGGGCTCCCCTAGGTCTTTATGTACTTGTGTATCTTAAAGTGCAACTGAACCCAAATTTCTCGCATTGGTTATCAAAAGATCTTGAATTTTAATTAAACACTGTGATATTTTTTTTGCAATTGGACAAAAGCCTGATTTATAGTGAATTTTTGAAAGCATTAAATTTTCACGAAATTTGGGTTGACATCCGAAATCCGCGGTTCTAGTCTGGGCCTGGATCGAGCCTATTGTGACGTCTACGAAGGTAGGAGAGCGATGCCTGTGTTGAGGAGATGTGGAGAATAAACACCAAAGATTTGTGAAAAGAGAGCTTTTTGAAGGGTTTATTTAGCAAAGTTGTACCAGTTAACATGCAAAACCAGTGTGTTGTTTGGGGTCGTAGTTTTACCCCAAACGCTAAAGAATGAATATTTTTATTTGCAATCCTTGTTTTTAATGATTTTCGGTCAGAAGCAAAAAGACGGCGAAGAACCTGGTTGAAGTTTGTCAACCAGAAGCGAAAACATTTCTTCGAAACGAAGGGTTCCTCTTTATGCTCGAAGCACTTTAGACCAGAGGATTTAACGATTGCCTGGGCACGAAAAGCCACAATGAATTCCTCGCCTGAAAAGGAATGAAGTTGGCGTCTGTGTTTATCCTTCATTGCAAGCTGGTGTTGAAAGCCATACAACCGGCCGAAGGCCGGGAGTCCATTCGCTATTTTACTAGGAAGCTAAAAAAAACTCTAAAAAAAACTCCACTAGATTGCATTTTTCGTTACTAAAACTCTACCTTTTATTTCAAAGTCATACTTTTAGTCATCAAGCGAAAGCGGGGATAAAAGTAAGCCGTTCTATTGTCATAGCTTTCGATTTGTTTGTTGTCACACAACGTCGAGAGTACATTCGCTACTTTACTACGAAGCTAAAAAACTCTAAAAACTCTCCACAAGATCGCTTGCTTTGTAGCTAAAATTCTTGCTTGACATAAACCCTTTTATTTTGAAGTCAAACTTTTAGTCATCGAGTGAAAGCGGGGATAAAATAAGACTTCGTTTCTCATAGCTTTCGATTTGTTTGTCACAACAACGAGAGTCCGATCGCTATTTTGCTACGAAGCTAAAATAACTCTAACAAACTCAACTAGATTTCTTCTTTGTAACTAAAACTTTCTATTTGTCAGAAAAGTTCTTAATTGAACGCAAGATTATATTAGTCGTCGTTGACTCGCACGTAACTGAGGAGATGTAAATATCCACTCTTAGGCTAGGTTTAGATTTAACTAATCGACATCTGCACATAAATTTATGAGTTTCGAGTTTTTGCCTCTGGTTATGTTGCTCAGTCCACTGGTCATTCGCTATGGATTCATCCTGATAGCCTTCGTCTACATCATCCAGTTAATCTTCTTCTGAAAATGAATTGTTTAATTTATTGACGCGAAGCTACGTGACAACCTGTGTCTCTGCGAACTCCTCCTCAAGGTCCAATATTTCACCATTAAAAGAGTCTGATGAGCTTTCAGTACCCGAACATCTTAGTGACATTTCTATTATTGCTATTTTAAAGAATATTGGTTAATTTTGTACTTTACAAGCAATAGAAGAGAGCGACTTAGCATGAACAATGCCTTTACTTTACTGTAGTTTTGTATAGCATGCTTATCCGCGTACCTTAGCTGACGTCACTCGCTCCAGGTCCCTAAATTGCACGGGGAACCTCCAAATTCGGAAAGAGCGCCAAGTTCAAATTTTTATTACGAATTCAGAATTAACCCAATTCAAAAAATTTTTTTTGCATTTTGGGTTTGAATGTATGCAGATTTTAATCAAGTTCCAACATTTTTGGGTTCAGTTGCACTTTAAAGACCATCATACTGATCGTGGTGTTTTTATTTCTTATTCAGATCAACATCAAGACCACCAAGAATCCTGAGAAGACCAGAAGAAGAACCTCTTAGATATAATGTTTATGTGGTAGAGTTCATTGTAAGCAAAATCACCCAGGTGAAGACAAGGTTACTGTGATTTTAGTTACTTTTGTTTTCACCTGTGTGATTCTACTTAACAAATAATTCTCTTTGAGCTAGTTGAATATTAGTTAATACTTTCTCTGACTTGGTCTGGGTAAATATTCACTGATATTCACCTTGCCTGTCATAGTGAATTATTGTTAGTTATGCAATATTATCTACATAGAATGACTTGTCGTATGTAGATCATTTCACCACTTTAAGCAGCAAATAATTGTAAAGGGAGTGACACTTTTTATAATGAAAAGTGACTACACCCTTTACTCACTTAACCTGTTTGGTATATATTTACTGTGTGTTGATAAACTATGCACATATCCATTGGACACAAGATCTGGCTGGCTTGGCTCTACATGGCTCCGTAGCATTAACATTATCGTTTATTTCATTGACATTGATTTGCTTGTCTTTTTTCCTATTGATTGATTGACATTGAATTTCTATTGATTGACATTGTTTTGAATGATATCATTTATGTACATGAAAAAGTTTCTTTCTAAATTTTATCAAAAATGTTTCGAAATTTTATTTTTTTGTAAATTTGGCAACAGTTATTTCCAAAATTAATTCAGGCAGTTTATTAACTTCTTTCTCAAATTCTCAAATCAAGAATTTAAAGTTCAGCTTAAAACTAAGTTCCTCTTTTAGTCATGTTACAAAGTTCAGAAAAAAGCTTTTTCACAGTTTGATGATTTAATTTTACAATTGTTTCAGTAAACTTTCACTTTTTATGGTTGGTTCGACAATTTTAAACTGGCAGAGGAATAATATTGAATTGTTTTGATCATTTGGCATTGATTTTCTATATTTTGTCTCATCTTTCATCTCCTATTTTTCAATTTCTAATCATATCTAGTGAGAGTCTACTGTTTGATTACTGTATTTATTTATTTTGCTATGATGATCTTCTGGCAGCTTCCTGGTCTCCATCCAACTTCACAGTAAGTCAAAGTGCATGGTTTATCAGCTAATTCAGTTCAATGGTTTCTTTCCACTAATCATCCTCTGTTCTACCAATCTTATTGTGGTTTTGTTCACAATTCGATCTTTAAAATGTCTGGCTGTTTAGTACTATTAATTTGGGATTTTTCTTATTATTGATTAGCCTTTGAGGATAATATTAGTTGAAAGATGCTGGTTCTAATTTTTATGGAAAAAATTGTGAAGATAAAATTCTTGTGATGCTGGTGAATATGGATAACTTTTGGTATGCACAAGACTATGAAAGCATTGCAACATATGGGATGCTAATATATTCAATTTAGGTTTTACCGATTGACTGAAACCTGTTTTTTTTTCATTCAATACTTTCATTCACAAATGAACATTTCAAGGTAGCAGAAACAGATTAATAAGAATTTTGAATTTTTTTTGACATGACATGCATTGTTTATATGTTGCAATAATTGCTTCCCATGTTCGTGCATTATTCAACATGAAATATTTCTCCAGAAACTATTTCATGTGATCTTAAAGTGGTGAAATCTTAACAATAGTGACAGTGATTGAACACACCAATGGTCAGATATGGATTCTGTGCACACAAATCTGCTTGGATTTAATGAATGTACATTTTGTATATTTTGGTTCGGCCACATCAATCCTGTATTGTGTGGTACCTATTCTGTTGATCAGCCTAATTTATGCCAACTTTCAAGGCTTGTGTATAAAATTGTCTAAAATTGTGTGCAAATTATCGATTTGTCTGACATACCCTTCCAAATAATTGTATTTATTGGGTTGTGATATCATTTGATATACAGAAATTGAAATATCATTTTGGCCTTAATTCATTTGGGAATATTACTCCATGCAGCTTGGTGTGTTCATATCATAGTCTGACATAGGTCTTGCTTGAGTAAAAGTACACAAGTGTTGATAAATGGTATTCTTAAACATAGAAAAACAAATTGGCATTCACTTTATATACGTTTTGAAAATATTTGATTGGCATCTGTCAGCATGTTATATAAATTATTGGTTTAAATTGAACTTACAATATTCATTGATTTGGATCACTATGATCTTAATCCCAATTCAGTCTGATATCTCAGAAGCATAATTATGATATTCATTGATTTGGATCACTATGATCTTAATCCCAATTCAGTCTGGTATCTCAGAAGCATAATTATGATATTCATTGATTTGGATCACTATGATCTTAATCCCAATTCAGTCTGGTATCTCAGAAGCATAATTATGAGCCATTGGCTCGGGAGACTAAGCAATCACTCCCTGTGTGATCGATACAAGATAAATGAAATACAACATTATTCTCGACACAATCGAATAAATTTGACTGGATACTTTGGAAAAATGAATATAAAATATTCGATTGACATGATATTGGCTTTGAATTAAATCGAAATATTCACTGGATTGATCTAAATATCAGTTCAGTCTGATATCTCAGATCCATAATTATGAGCCTTTGGCTCGGGATACTGAGCAATCGCTTCCTGCATTATCAATACAAGATCAATGAAATACAACATAAGTCTTGACACAATTGAATAAATTTAATTGGATTATATAATACCATTTGTCACTCTTGCTGTAATGTAAAACAGTTCATTTAGGATTGTGATAAACATGGTACATACATGCCTTGCTGGAACAACCTATTTATCTGCTTTTGTTACTCTATTCCCTGGACTACACCAGGCTTGTCATGTGCCATGCTTTATTGTGCTCCTATATAAACAGCTCTACAGTCTTAATCTGCTAGTACCACTAAGGATCATACAGTTAAGACATTGAACTTTTCATGTAACGAAATATTTTCTTAAAATCCAAAATCATTTTATTGAGAGGCCAATTTATTTCCAAGTTATCACCAATATTGTAGACACCACATGAAAAGTTCACTGGGTTGACCAGTCCTTAGTGATTCTGTATACAAGGCATAAAACTGGTGTTGTCTATTATAAAAACTTCTCTGGATTAGATCTCTATACATTTTTTATTAAATTGCTAAAAAGGGTGATGTTGAAAGTAGATACCAAATAAGAAAACAGCCTTATATGTTTTGCACACTAGCTTTGGAGAGGGTTAGACTTATTTTTGACAGAGACAACACCAGTTTTATGCCTTGTTTCAGCATGCTGTACTAGTCTTTTACTCAAGCAACACCTATGTCTTTAGAATCCCAATCAAATGGTCTGTCCCTGAGGTCATTAGTTCTTGCTATTCCAAACCCTTAAGGGTACCCTCAACACTTTGTTGGGGGGCACTTTTTCTTAAGGGGAGGGTAGGTTTGAACTTTTGATCTCAGGGACCTTCGTCTAACTACCCTAGGGGCAAAAAAAATTGCAAAAAGACTTAGTATATATTTTTCAAAATTTATGGCTTTTTTCACATTTTTTTTTTACTTTTTTTTTGCCAATTTCAATTTTTTTATATATTTTTTTTAGCCAATTCAATTTTTTTTTCTTTTAAAGCCAATTTCTGAGTTTCTTTTACAATTTGTGAGCCAATCCTCCTACCTTGTTTGTGGATACCTGACTTACCTTGATCCTGACTTGTGGGTGACTTGTTTTCTTGCTTGTCCATTTTTCATCTAAGCCTAGACCTTACCTGGGGCTTGAACCTGTACCTTCAACTTACCTCTTGTCCTGTATCCGGTGTATCTGTGCTGTAGACTGTCAGTGAGATTGTTGAGGGTAAAGGTTTGAATGTTCCTTAAAACATAACGCTTGTAGTTGTTGGTATGTTAATAAAAAGCTTGTGAATAATTAATGTCTTGTTTATTGTCTTCACGAAACAATGGGATAACAAGGAGAACAAAAGAAGGGGATCAGGAGGGCGGGTGAACGTGACAGGATATGCACGTGAGGAATATTGATGATATATTGATATTGAAAAGTGACCATGAGGTTCAGGAACTAAAGGCATATCCAAGAGGGTTATGACAAATACTCCAAAAATTCCAAAGTTTTCTGGCGGGAAAACTCGTGACGTCGAAAAGGAGCGAGCTAAATAAAGTTGCATGAAGTGACCGAAAATTTTCTAAGTTTTTTGGCGGGAAAAAATTGTGATTTTGAGAAGGGGTTTTCCATGAAATATAATACAGTAGACAAAAAAGAAATAGTAAAAAATCATTTATTTTCAAATAGAACGAAATACAATTGAAACATACCATGAACCTCCAAAAAAGCCCTGGCTTAAATATTACCCCAACGCTTTCGTGCCTTTTTGGTTTTAAAACCGAATATAATTATGAATTAATGATTATAATAATTATAATTATGAGGCATTTTCGTAGGGACTTATTTTTCACGTGGAGGTATATGGTATTACTGAAGACTAAAATTAGAAAATATCAAAAAGCGGTTGATTTAACTCCTTGGTCTTTCTTGATTGGTCTCGCCTTTCTGGGATATTAAACTTTGCGCTCAAGCCTCCTATAAAGAAAAATATAAATAAGGTTAGTTTGGCATCCGTACATTAAACTAAGATAGGAAATGCGCAAATCTAATTGACGCGAATGTAAAAATACCTTTTGCGTTTTTAAGATTGTGCTTGAAGAAAGAAAAATTGCGCGCAAACATGCGCGGGGTAAGCAGAGAGTTAACCTACGAGCAGAGTGAAAGGGAATTGTGCTAGGAATTATATTTTGTTTTGTAGTCTCAGTTTGCATTTGTTGTTAATTATGCGCATAAGGTTATAAAAATTTAGCTAGTTATAAAATTTAGCCTTAAAACTAAGCTAACCCTTTATGATTAAATAGCAAGTATTAATTAAACAGAAACTTTGAAGGAAAAAGACGCATTTGGAAAATAGATGATTCTGAATCGTGAAATATACAAACGCAGAAGACTAACAGAAAACAACATTTCAATGAATTTTCTTAGTTTTATAGTGCTCACTTATATTCAGTCAAATCTATAATCCAAGTTACCTTTGTTCCAGATATGACGGGCCTTAAAAAGGCTTATTTCTTGACTTATTCAGCGTTCTTTCTCGTTTCTTGATTCACCAAGTCTTCAACATGGCGGACTCAACCAGTTCCAACACACCATGTCCCTAGAGAACGAAAAACAAAGGATTATTCTCAAACGGGATTTAATAGTGAGAAAAAAAATTAATTAAAAAGCGGTGTACTAGTCCTCCTGTGTTCGCACTTTAGACAATACACAGGATACCCAAATTGCATCAATTCTAAACTCGTTTTCTTCTCATTTCTAGATGAGTTTTGAAGCTTTCTTGATGCTACCATTTAAAGCCTCTAGAGATCTATCACATGCACTAATTGTTTTTGGAAATAAACCGAAAAAGCTCGAGAGATAAGGAAAATGCTAAAAAGACTATACCGCTGACCAAATCCTAATTTTCACAAAACTTACGATCCCTATAAAATCTCAAACATAATTATAATCAAAAAAATATCTCCAGAACTATGTTGGATAGGTCTTTAGCTTTCAACGAGCTGTGTTTTGTCTTGAAAAGCTCAATATTTCGATTTACGAAAATTTGGGCCAACCGAAAAAACGCTTATTTTGGGGTTCCAACTTCAAGCGGCTTGTTTTCTATGAAATAAAGGAAATAGTCAAAAATAATTAGGCACAGATTTAAAGCTTATTTAGTACTTTATGGCAAGTGTAAGAGAATTTGGATCAAAGCTTTCTTTCAATTTTTATTAAGCGTTTTTTGACGGGTGGTAGCTCTTGGGCTTCCTGTGGTGACGTTTTGCTTATTTTGGTAAGGTTATGATCACGATTTTTGAGTGAAATTACGAAATAAATCCAATTATTACTACGAATGTAGGATGGATAAGCCATATTTTTTCTGTTATATCTATTTTTTTACCAAGAAAAATTTATATTGAATTTAACCAAAATTTTAGTATCTTTAATACCACAGGTATCCCAATGGTTCACAATCAGACTCGATACATTGAACTTCTTTTTTTCGAATTCTTTGACTAAAACGTAATAATCTTTGTAACTTTCTTGAACAGTATGTGTATTTCATAAGACTCGCCCAGTATTTTTGTATATTATGAAAATAATAATAACTTTTAACTACAAGCATATAATATTTATTGGAGATGAGAAGAAAGCATTAAAATAAGTGAATAAAGTAATCGATGAATAAGATACCATAAGATGAAAATAAAATCAAGTCCTTAACAGAGTTCGATATAATAGATATAGTTGTTATTTACATATTTACATTATTCATTTACATATTTACATTATTCATTTACATAATTACACAAAAGTCTATGTTGCATTGTTCTGTTGCATTGTTCTCACAAGTCAGTACGAAGGGCATATTGCTTTATGTGCGCACTGAAGTGACTGTACGAGGAGTTATAGGTAAACATTTGGCCAATTTTCAAGTATATAACATCTTAACTTAAAATGGACAGTTAAGCATGGACATTACCTGTAATGTAGATCACAGGAACAACTAATCAGAAAACATCAACAGTCATTTAGTATGGAGCCTGAAAACCAAAAATGAATTCATTAAAATGGTGTTTTCCCAAGGAGTGGGAGGTTTGTGCAAGGAGTGAGAGGATGTGGAAGCATTTTGAAGGATTTGGTCATTAATTAGAATTCAAAATTTTCATCAGTTAAATACCAAGGATGCATTTGGCAATATGCAAAAAATCATCATTAATTTGGATTTTAATTTATCTCTTCTTAATAATTTGGAGAATTATTTCTTAACAAAATTACTTCTGTCACAAGGATTTTTGATTGTGTTCTATATGAATATCTTAAAATATTTTCCCAATTTGTTTACTTTCGTACAAAAACGGAGATCATAACCTGCTTACCACAATTAAAATGTCACCACAGGTAGCCCAAATGCCTCTACCCGTCAAAAACAGCTTAATAAAAATAGAAAGAAACCATCGATCCAAAAGATTTTAGACCTTATAGAAAGCATCGAATAAGCTTTAAATCTGTGCGTCTTCATAATTTGATTTTTTGCTTTATTTCATAGAAAACCTACCCGCTTGAAATTGGAACCCTTAAAAAAGGTTTTTATTAGTGGGCCCAAATTTTGGTAAGTCGAAATATTAATTTTTCGAACAAAACATACTCATTATAAAGCCTAAGGATTAACTTAACATGATTCTGAAGTTATTTTCATCATTACAGCTATATTTAAGATTTTAGGGGGTGGTAATTTTTGGGGGAAAGGCTTTGGTCAGCGGTATGTCGTTTCTAGCATTTTTATGATTTTGTGTGATTTTCTTACCACGTTTTCAAATAAAACTTAGCTATGTAAAAGTCATTTACACACTTTATAAGCTTGATTCAAAGAAAGCTTTCAATGATTAGAAAAATGCGTTAAAATCCTCTGTATCATGTGGCTTTTTGGGATTCCTGTGGCTTTCGTCCCTAAGTGAAACACCACAGGCAGCCCACTACCGTCAACCGGCGTGATACGTTTTTCAATAATGTTTCAAATGGAAAAATTTATAAAATCTTGAGGCAATCCATTGATAGATTAGATTCGATCTCCAAGAACGCTGAGAATGTCTACAAAGAATAAACAAGTACTGAAATGCAACTAGCATCCCAACTATTTTAACTCAAACTCAACTCGGATCACTTCAGGAAAGCTGCAAGACGTCGACATTATTCATCTACACACATAAGGATATTTTTAGGATTCATAGTACCTTTGTTCTTGTCTTGCACGAATTAGAACACAGTTATTCGTTTGCTTTTTCTAGCGCTTTGAAGCTCAAAGACTCGAGTCTTCAACGACTCAGACAATTTTGATAACGCGTTCGTTCGTTCGTACGCGCTTCCCTTGAGACCAAAATAGTTCGGGTTAATTTTTTTGCGCAAATCAGGATTTCATTAACAATAGCCTTTTGTTTGATGAAGTTTTGTTGTCTTCTCACATCGAAATTCCTAACGCGCATATGCGCACTTATTTATCTCGCATGTTCTTGGATTTCAAAGGGAAAACAAAGCGCTAATGAAACAGATTTATTTAATAGATAATTACTGAGGCACGCAGCATTCGTAGGTATAATGCAGGCAGCTGAGGGCGTAGCGTACGAATACTGCGTGCCGAAGTAATTATCTAGCATAATTACTGATCTTATCAAAATCCAATTGTTTTCTTTCTAGCTTGTTTATCATAGATCGCCCCCGTTTTTCAAGCAAACTAAATATGTCTGATTTACCTCTATGCATTCGTTGGGATAATGCAGACTGAAAACAATGGATTTTGATAAGATCAGTAATTATTCAAATATAGTGAATACAAACCTGATAAGAGTC